>JASAMX010004981.1:0-48755 GCA_030248175.1 Microlaimidae sp. YZB2_3 | reverse complement strand
GAAATATTATTTTTAATTATATTTTTGATTTATATTTTTATTTTTGATTTGTATTTTCTATTTTTGATTATATGACATGGGGGTCACTCTACACCCAGAGTACAAAATGTCCTGGGCACCGGCAGAAGTTAAAATTTCGAGCTCACAAGGAAGAAATTAGAAATATTATCTCGCGCTTCGCTTCGCTCAGCGAGCGCTCCACACTTATTTACCGATGTTTTTGATGAATATCAATAATAGTTTTGGAAAAATTTTTTGCGCTGTCGCGCGATTTTTATTGTTATACTTTTTAATATTATTTTTTAAGTTTATATTTTTTGCATTTAGCTTAAAAAACTCTGCAAATCAAAGTGACAATGACTTCGCGCGGAGCACGAAAATTTTTACCACCTTTTATCGTCTTTTTTAACGGTATTTTAAAAAGTTGAAGTACAACCCTCCACCCTATGGAAAATTTGTGTGGAGTACAATCCCCTCGCTTTCCAAAAGTCGGCTACGCCCCTGAGTAAAAATAAAGTTTATTAAAATAGCGTGAAGTGAACAAAATAACTAAAGCTCTCCAAATTTATTAGAATTATAGGTAACTTCCAGTTAAAATCTACCAGAGCCCGAAAATTGTCTAAAGTACAAAATTAAACTCAATTTTAAATTCATTCATGGCTTTAAAAAGTTTTAAAAAATCAATTGATTAATATTAACTTTTGCGAACCTGCAAATTTCTTAAGATTTGTAAAAATTTCTTAAAACATACACAAAATAATTATGCGAATCAAAGAAGCAAATGTTGTGTGTTTTAGCGGATGATTGTATAACTTCTAATTTTAGGCGCCCGATTTGTTACCGGCAGAAGAGGCTTGGTTGGCTTTGTCTCAGGCGGAAAAGTACTTGAAAGGCCCATTGGGTATGAAAACCCTCGACCCGTCCGATTACAATTACGTCCCCCTAATTACAACAACAACGACAGCGGGGTCTTAAGAGAGCCAAAGGGTTTAACTATCATAATGGACCGGTAAACTATTTTAACTTTGTTTAAATTTAATTTTTTGGCACCGGAGAACGTTTTTCCTTCTACGTAAAAGCTTTACTTAGCAGGTTTTGGCAGCAAAGCCTCCAGCTTTTTCGATTGAATATATCGGAAATGAGGCTTATTTTAATCCGTTTTTGTGTGTTAGCGAAACAGTACAATTGACTACTCTAGTGTAATTTCATTTTCAAGAATTATTTTTAAGTAAGTAGTTAGTTTATTCGCCATTTCATACGCGTCATTCAGCAGAATTTTGTTTAATATCTCTTTTTTTATTCAATTCTGGCAGTTTGACAAAAAGATCCATTTCTTGGGTGTGCTGCCTCCTAGACTCCTCTTTATGGTTGGCATATTCCCCCACCCTTTCCCCACCTCCAGTTGCGTCGGAGCACGCCGAGTGTTTTCTTCCAAACTGCCCTATTTTTGTTTTTTTATAAATCGTTTTCAGGAGTGGGTTATGATAATGGGTTATTTCCTTCGGAAAACAGCTGGCGCGGGCCTAACGCCTGAAAGCAAAGAAACTGAAAAGGTGAAACTGTGACCAAGGTGAAGGGACCTTGGCAGCTCACCACGCCATCTGCAGAAATCCCCTTGGGCTGCCCGAGCTTACTAATGAAGTAAGTCTTTATAGTATGATGTGTTGTGCGTCAAAAATTTACGGTTTAAAATATTACAGTTGTTCTTGGTTACACTTCTGAAATTAAATTAAGTAGAGTAAGTCGTTATTGGCTGATATTGAACTAGACACCATATACGAAGTTCACAATTAAAAATCAGTGATTAATATCAATATTACCTTTGTAAATTTATTTTTTATTTTGAAAAAGAGTTTTTGCTTTTTTATTTACCACCACACTAGCTGAATAAATAGTGTCAGATGTGGCTTGACAGGTGGAGGTTGGGGAAATTAAGGCAGGGTGCATGGTTTCACCTGATTATATACCTTTCGAAATTAAAAATAGAGGGAAAGTGTCCGTACCCTTCTCCATTGATGAACAGGGAGGTAGGATGAGGTTCAATCTAGCCTCGAAGGCCCATAAAACAATTCGACACCCCCTCCCCCAAAATTTTCGATTTTTTACCCTGACTCCTCAGTTTTAGAAAATTACCCCCTCCCCTCTTCAGAAAATTCAAGTACTTCTCAATATGAAATTTTCTTCCAAAAACGTGGATTTTTAACATAAATTTATGTTTTTACACCCTTTTTATAATTAGATATCGCTTATTCAATGAAATGTAATATTATCTTATAAAAAAACGATTAATAAACATTTACGCTTTAAAAGCTTTTTTGTTTCGCAAAATTGGACCCCCCCTCCAAGCTTTCTAGGGGGAGTCGACCAGGGGTGGAAGATTTTGAACCTAGAGGGGGGTCAGGTGGGGTCCAATTTGCGAAACAAAATACTTTTAAAGCATTAAATGTTTATTAATCGTTTTTTTATAAGATAATACTACATTTCATTGAATAAAAAGCGATATCTAGGTATAAAAAGGGTGTAAAAACATAAATTTATGTTAAAAATCCACGTTTTTGGAAGAAAATTTAGTATAAAAAAAGTACTTAAAATTTTCTGAAGAGGGGAGGGGGGTAAGATTTCAAAATCTAGAGGGGGGTCAGGGGTAAAAAATTCGAAAATTTTGGGGGGAGGGGGGGCCTGGATTGTTTTTATGGGCCCCCCAAAATTTCGAGGCTAGGGGGGTTGGACCTCATCCTACCCCCTCCCTGTTCATCAATGGAGAAGGTACGGACGCTTTCCTCTCTTAATTATTCTTAGATTTCGAAAGGTCATATAATCGGTGAAAGCCATGCCACCTCCCCTTAAGATTCCCCAACCATGCTCACCTGTCAAGCCACATCTAGCACTATTTATTTAAAAAGGTGTCGCTTCATATTGTGGTGGTAAATAAAAAGCAAAGCTATTTTCGAAATAAAAAATAAATTTACAAAGATTAATCTGATATTAATCACTGATTTTTAATTGTGAACTTCGTATTGTGGTGTTTAGTTCAATATCAGCCAATAACCGACTTACTCTACTTAATTTAATTTCAGGAAGTGTAACCAAGAAGAGCGACTGCTAATATTTTAAACCGTAAATTAATTTTTGAAAATCTGTTTAATAAAACACACAACACATCATACTATAAAGACTTACTTCATTAGTAAGCTCGGGCAGGGAGCGCCAAGGGGATTTCTGCAGATGGTTCCAGTGAGCGGCCAAGGTACGCTTCACCTTGGTCACAGTTTCCGGCCAGACTTCCGGTTTCTTTGCTTTCAGGCGTTGGGCCACCGCCAGCTGGGCCCGAAGGAAATAACCCATTATCCATAACCACTCCTGAAAACAATTTATAAAAAAACAAAAAATTAGGTGGGCAGGTTGGAGAAAACACTGGCGTGCTCAAGATTTCATTTGGACGGGGAGGGTGGGGAAAGGGTGGGGGAATATGCCAACCATGAAGAGGAGTCTAGGAGGCAGCACACCCAAGAAATGGATCTTTTTGTCAAACTGCCAGAATTGAATAAAAAAAGAGATATTAAACAAAATTCTGCTGAATCACGCGTATGAAATGGCGAATAAACTAACTACTTACTTAAAAATAATTCTTGAAATAGAATTACACTAGAGTAGTCAATTGTACTGTTTCGCTAACACACAAAAACGGATTAAAATAAGCCTCATTTCCGATATATTCAATCGAAAAAGCTGGAGGCTTTGCTGCCAAAACCTGCTAAGTAAAGCTTTTACGTAGAAGGAAAAACGTTCTCCGGTGCCAAAAAATTAAATTTAAACAAAGTTAAAATAGTTTACCGGTCCATTATGATAGTTAAACCCTTTGGCTCTCTTAAAGTCCCCGCTGTCGTCGTCGTTGTTGTAATTAGGGACGTAATTGTAATCGGACGGGTCGAGGGTTTTCATACCCAATGGGCCTTTCAAGTACTTTTCCGCCTGAGACAAAGCCAACCAAGCCTCTTCTGCCGGTAACAAATCGGGCGCCTAAAATTAGAAGTTATACAATCATCCGCTAAAACACAACACAATATTGCTTCTTTGATTCGCATAATTATTTTGTGTATGTTTTAAGAAATTTTTACAAATCTTAAGAAATTTGCAGGTTCGCAAAAGTTAATATTAATCAATTGATTTTTTAAAACTTTTTAAAGCCATGAATGAATTTAAAATTGAGTTTAATTTTGTACTTTAGACAATTTTCGGGCTTTGGTAGATTTTAACTGGAAGTTACCTATAATTCTAATAAATTTGGAGAGCTTTAGTTATTTTGTTCACTTCACGCTATTTTAATAAACTTTATTTTTACTCAGGGGCGTAGCCGACTTTTGGAAAGCGAGGGGATTGTACTCCACACAAATTTTCCAAAGGGTGGAGGGTTGTACTTCAACTTTTTAAAATACCGTTAAAAAAGACAATAAAAGGTGGTAAAAATTTTCGTGCTTCGCGCGAAGTCATTGTCGCTTTGATTTGCAGTGTTTTTTAAGCTAAATGCAAAAAAATTTAAACTTAAAAAAATAATATTAAAAAGTGTAACAATAAAAATCGCGCGACAGCGCAAAAAATTTTCCAAAACTATTATTGATATTCATCAAAAACATCGGTAAATAAGTGTGGAGCGCTCGCTGAGCAAAGCGAAGCGCGAGAATATTTTTATATTTCTTCCTTGTGAACCCCCAAATTTTAACTTCCGCCGGTGTCATAGGATATTTTGACTCCCGGGGCTAGAGTGACCCCCATGTCATATAATCAAAAATAGAAATATAATCAAAAATAAAAATATAAATCAAAAATATAATTAAAAATAATATTTCTATTCTAATTTTCATATTTTTTGCAATTTATACTTCTTCCTAAATAACTCTCTAATTAACACTTAAACCTCTTTTAGCCCTTTTATTTTGCTTTTTGATATTCTTTAATGCTTTTTGTTTACATTGCTATTTTTTATACAGTTTAGTATGAAGGGCCGCAAACGTGGCATAGAAGAATCTAGGCCTCAGGTAAATAACTTATAATTAATTTGTAAACATTATATTTATAAATTTAAAATTTCTTTTTGTGTTGTCAAGCTTGAGGGGAGCATCAACTGATGACTACGCACTCCCCTTGGGCTAGTCCTAATAACTTGTCTTGGTGTAAGCGTCGAAACAAGTTATTAATAATTGATAGTTTTTATCAAAAACATTTAAAAAAAAATTTTATCTCTAGGCTTTTAAAAAATTTCTTAAAAAGTTTATCCTAATAACTCGTTTTAAATTTCATGTAAAACTTTTTTACTTTATATATTGAAAACTATCTTTTACTTGTCTATGTATGTTTGTAATTTATTAATGTTTATAAAATAGACTATATGGGACTATACCCTTCCTACACAAGTAATTTTTGGGGTTATGTTTCTATAACCCAGGGGGTCTAGCTTTTTGCCTTTTTTCAAACATTATAAAAACTTGCGTCGCAGTATGTCACTTTTATGGCATAATTATTAAAAAGCGCGCCGACGCCACTTTTTTTACAATTATAGCTTATTTTTTGGTATACTATGTATTTTAAAATTATTATAGGCAAATTTGGTTTTCTAGGCTAATATCGCTTACATTATCTTCCGCACAAAGCAATGGAGTGTTTTCGTCATTCTGCATTTGTGACCCTATTTTTTACTTACCGCAGCCAGGGCGATCGGGAAGTTGGGGCGTAGTTGATAATCCGCCCACTCGGGATGGGCGGCGTAGCTATCCTTCACTATTTGTCGCCTGTTAATCATCTTGGGATTGTGATATCCGGCGGTGGCGGCCTGCTGTTCCGGAGTGGACGCCTCTGTTGTCGACCCTTTTTTGACATCCGGTATGTAGAAACAAGGCTGGAAATTTTTTAAAATTTTCTCACGCCACTCCGACCAAGTCCAAGTGATTTTTGAGCCATCGTCTAAAACAAGTTCAAAAGAAGCAATAATTTGTTTTTAAAAATATCGAATTTTAAGCATTTTATACTCAAAAATGGAGGGTGCTAAGACATACACGAAATTTCCTATTTTTTTAAACGTAAAAACAGCTTGAGATTGGGTCGCTGCATTAAATTTTGAGAATGGAGAAAAGGAGGACTGTCGGGTGTACTATACTTTTAAATTTTACCTACCCTCCCCCGCCCTCACCCCTCTATGCTGGTAAAAATATCCGGAGGTCAACCTCCCTCGGAAATTTTTTTATTTTGATTTTACTTCCCACCCACCCCCCGACCCCTTAAAACCCACGATTTTTAAAAGCAATCTATCCAGGTAGTTAGCCAGCCAAAATCATTCAACACCATAGCTAGGGGGCTACCTGGAGTAAATCGCATTTTGAATTCTAGGAGAGGGTCCCAAAGGGGTCCGGACCGGACCCCCTAACATTTTAGGGAGAGTCGATTCGGGGTGCAAAATTTTAAAATCTAGAGAGGGGTCAGGTGGGGTCCGCTGTCCGGGCAAAATTGTTTTAAACCCTAATAACTTTAATTATTCTTCTTTTTATGGGATAATACTAAATTTTTTTTAATAAAAAGCGATATTTTTAATCAGGTGTAAAAACACGAATTTGTGTTAAAAATTCACGTTTTTGGAAGAAAATTTAGTATAAAAAAAGTACCAGAAATTTTCTCAAAGGGAGGTGGGAGGGGGCAGATTTAAATTCTAGAGGGGGCCAGGGGCAAAAAAATTCGTAAATTTGGAGGGAAGAAGGCCCCTTAAAGTTTCGTCTAGGGGCGCCCCCAACATTTCGAGGCTAGGGGGGTGGGTGGACCCCACACTGCTCCCTCCCTTCCCCCCCTTTCGCACTTATGATCAACACCCCACCCACTCCTGCCTCTCTCATCTTAAAACTAAAAACGTTGTATTAACGTTTAACATAACTATTAACCGTAGTTTTTGTTTAAAATTTTAAATTAATAAATTAGACCTCACCCTCGGGGGGGGTGGGTTTGTTTTTTTTTTTTAGAAATTTTTTCTGCTTTTTTTTTTTTTTTTTTTTTTATTTTTTTTTTTCCCTATTTTCATTTTTTTTTTTTTTTTTCTTTTTGTGTTTATTTTGTGTGTGTGGGTTAGTTTGGGGTGTTTTAGTCTTTTTTTTTCTTTTTTTTTCTTTTTTTGGGGGGTTTGGGTTTTTGTTTCTTTTCTCTTCCGTGGTGGGTGGGGGGTGTTTTCTCGTTTTCGGGGGGGGGGGGGGGGTTCCCCCCCCCCTTTTTTCGTGGGTCTCTTGGTTTTTGGGGGGGTGGTGTTTTTTTTTCTTTTCGGGGGGGGGGGTTGTTCTGGGGGGGGGGGGGGGCCCTGTGGCCCCCCGCCTATTTTCATCTACGAACACATACCCCATCAGGTTTGTGCCGACTTACCGTTAACCTTCGTCACTCCCGTATGCGGGTAATCGGCCGGTGGGAGGCCGGCCAGCCAACCGAGTACGGCGGCGCAAAGCCCCTGGAGCTCCACGGCGGCCCCATTCCGGGGTGTGGCGGGGTGGCCGCGGTTCCCACTGCGCCCATCGCTGCCCATCTTGTCCATCCAGGTGCCGCAGTTCCACTGATTCCCGCCGTAGACGAACCCGTTGGACAAATCCACCTTGGCCTCCACGGAAAAACCTAAACATCTTTCCAAATTAACACGGCAAATCGAAGTGTTGTCATAAAAAATCTGACATAAAGAGTCACACTCAATCTAATTTCAACGTGATTTTGACTTTATAAAGTTTACAGTATCTACACGTTAAAGGTTAACAGTCACAGTTACAATATTTAATATACGACGCTTCTGACTCATTGTGTTATAGTTACGACTGAATAAACTAGCCGAACGTGAGTCATAGGCCATAGAAACCAAAAATAAAAAGCGTTTATTTCAAATTACTTTGAGAAAAACCTTTTTTTGCACTAGGGGATTAGAAAAACGAATAACAAATTTATGAATTATTAAAATCAGGACTAGATCAACTAGGACAGCGAGTAATTGATTGTTACCTTCGTCCCTCATGTGCTCGTCGATCGCGTGCCCTGCGTTTCGCTCCCTATACGAAATTCCCTGAAAATGTCTTTGTAAAGCTTCTTGTATTGTTTCACGAAGCTCTTCGTCCTAAAAAACAAAAAAACGCTGTCGGTACACAAACACAATACTCAGTATGTAGTTTAATTAGAATTGTTAATGGGCACATAGCCTGCTGGGGCAATAAATCAATCAATTGATTGATTCAAACAAAAACAATATATCAAAAATAAATTAATCAATAAAATCTATTCATTGTGTTTACCTTATCACTCTGTCCAGCTATGGCATCGTCGCTGGGGTACATCCGCTTTACCGTATCTCGTAAAATGGCATTTCCGTTCGGAACCAGTTGGCAGTAGTTTTTTATGGCGTGGAGCCACCACCAGACGGCGTCCCGGCAGTTGTAGCGGGCGTGCTTTCCCTCGCCCAGCAGGTTGGGGATCAAGCCATGCCTTAGAGTACCGGCGTAGGAAAGAATGACAAATCTAAACCAATGAAAGGAACATGACAAGCGGCAGATGGCATTTACCATTTAGTATTATTTAGCCTCCGATTTAAAAAAAAAATATAAATTTTGGTAAAAAAATAAACTTAAATTTTAAAATTACCTAGCCTCATCGAATCTGCCAGTAACCAAAAGGCAGCCAGGTAGCGCAATAAAAGTGTCGCGACCCCAATTCCTAAATAGCCCCGTTGAGAAGTGTGGAAGACCTAAAAAGTAAAAAAAAATGTTAAAAGTTTAATTTTAAAAACTCGGCTTTTACAGGAGGTACGAACAAATAGCACAAATGTTTGGGACGTAATACCTAATTGAAAAATTATACTTTGCAAAAAAACATGTGCATTAAAAATTGGCTTATTGTAACCATTTTGCCAATAAAAGGATGGGTAAACCACAAGTCGTAATATAGTTAAAATTAATACACTGATATTTTTTTTATAAACAGACAATATATAGATACTCACTTAAAATTTTTCCTCGTCCACAATCATTTTCGTACCAACTATAGTTTCGATTGTTGTTTTTCAGTAACAAACACAACATATTTATTAAACTTAACTTGTCAGTTTTAGTTTAGCTTATCTTTTAATTAAAAACCGTAAGTATGTAAACTTAATATTATTATCTTACCCGCGGAAATACTAGTGAGTGCCTGCCTCTTTCGTCCGCTGTCCTCGTCCAGGATGGTGGCGGGCGTGGGTTTGGCCACCGTTTGGGAGAGTCCCGGCAGCTCCCCGCTGGGGCAGTGACTGCAGAAGGCCACAGTAGCCAAGGCCAGAGCTTTCAGGAATGGACTCCCCACCCGAACGAACCTGAAACACAGTATGATAACGAGCAGAAATTGACATTACACAATGACGTGTTACTCGATTAAAAAACTTTTACACTCACTACTCCCTCCTATTTTTCTAAGTATAATGAACAACTAAAGATTCAAACATTTAATGAAAACCTATAATCTGCAAAAAAAAGACGCGGAATAAAAAATCTAACTAAGCATAATTATCTAACTACCAAAATGAGCTGTTTGTGAAAAATCTATATCACTAAACAGTTTAATATTGTAGCTATACACAGATAATGTTAGTGTATAGCTAACGAGATCAGGGGCCGTATGCTAAAGGTTTAACCCCACTTAAAATTAATCTGAGATTAGCGATTGTCGACACACAGTAAACATACTAACTGTATTGATTAAATAATCTAAGTTAACGAAGTTAATGTGAGATTTAGGGTTGGTTCATACTTATGTAAAAACGTCCTTTGGACGAAGTCCAAAGGACAAACACAGCGTATAAACGTATGCAAAAACGTCCTTTGGATTTTGTCCATAGAAAGTTTTTACATAAGTATGAACCTAAGACTTAATCTCAGATTAAATCGTCTTTAATTCGATATTGGCGTGAAAAACCAGCAAATTTTTAATCCACCTCCGGAGGTGGTTTAAAAATTTGCATAAAATAACAATTTAATTCGGAGTTAGTGATGATTAATCTGAGATTAAGTCTTAATCTCACATTAACTCTGTTAACCTAGATTATTTAATCAATACAGTTAGTATGTTTACTATTTGTCGACAATCGCTTATGTCAGATTAACTTTAAGTCCGATTAAACCTTCAGCATACGACCCGAGCTCAATTTTCCAGTACGTTCATTTTGTACAAAATATAACAAACGTATAATTAAATAAAATCAAGGTTCTTAGCCGTTTTTATGAAGTAATAAAAAAACTTTAGCTAAATTTATAAAAAAATATAATTTTAAACTTTAAAACATTCGGGTTTTCTCAATGCTAGAGCATTGATAAAACATTAAAAGCAAACAACACATTTTTACAAAGGATTTATACTTTTATGCACTGAAAATTGTTTTTGTTAACACATACTCGGACATGGAGGCCCAGATAGTTTCTCTGATGGTGTTGTAAGTTCCGTATATGATAGCGTCAAAATAGCACGGTTTCAAGTAGTGAGGAACGTCCCGATAACTTTCAAACACTTCTTTGTACCAAGTACCAAGCTAAAAAAATTTAATTAGAGGTGGGAAGGGGTGCATTGGTTTTAAATTGCAGAGAAGAGGTGGGAAGTTAAGGTGAGATGTATTAGGTTTTATTCTCTTCCCTTTGGCACTGTGCACCTGATAAAAGCATAATAGGTTTTAGTTGGTGCGGCAGCATAGGTGAGAACGGTCCCGGTAGCTAGGGGGGAGGGGTGGTTACTCGGGGTAAATCGAATTTTGAATTCTAGGAGTGGGGTCCCAGGGGGGTCCGGAGCCCCCCTATCTTTTTAGGGGGGGTCGACCCGGGGTGCGAAATTTTGAAATCTAAAGGAAGGTCAGCTGGGGTCTGGTGTCCGAAGCAGAAGAGTTTTAAACCATAATAACTTTAATAATTGTTCTTTTTATAGGATAATACTACATTTTATTGAATAAAAAACGATATTCTGGTGTAAAAAGGGTGTAAAAACATAAATATGTGTTAAAAATTCACGTTTTTGGAAGAATATTTAGTATAAAAAAGTACCTAAAATTTTCCTGAGGGGGAGAGCGGTCAGATTTCAATTTTTAGAGGAGGGTCAGATCAGAAGCATAGTCATCATCATCATCAACTCCGCACACCTGCTTTGAAGTTGGTGGAAGGAAAGAGACGGGTTTTGAATTTTGACAAATTGAAGATAAAATTTTCAAAATAATTTTTAACCATACTTAAACTTATTGAGGTTTGAATGCAGCGTTTTAAGCAATAAAAATCTCAAAAAATGCAGCTGACTAAAATAACTAAAATAAAGTTTTTTTTTTTCAATTTTGTTTTCTAAATCCAAAAAAAAGAAATTCTTCCAAAAAGAAAATTTAGTAAAGAAGGAAATTTGTTTTTTGGGTTCGAAGCCATACATGGAGCTGGGGGGTGGGGGGGGGGTTAGAGCCAAAAGTGGGGTTTAACCCCCCCCCCAGTCAGAAGTGGGGGAAGAAAAGTTAAACCCCCCCCCCAATTTTGGAAAAATGAAGAGAAAAAAAATGTCTTTAAAATGACTTCTAACCTGCCTCCAAACTTAAGTTTTGAGGTAAAAGAATGTTTTAAGCAAAAAAAAGCTCAAAAATGCAAATAAAAAGGGCTTTTTGACTAAAATTAGTGTTTTTAACCTATTTTTTCTTCAAAATCAAAAACGATATGGGAAAAATGCACTCCAGAAAAAAAACGATATGGGTATATTTGCGTTTCTCGGATTTCAACCCCCCCCCCTAATCTGGGGTTTAACCCCCCCCCCCCCGGCCCCTGCCCCGGTTCCCCCCGTTTTTCCTAAACTCGGCTTCAAACTCAGCCTCACTTCGGGTTTAAATCAACCAGGTATACTGTTCCGTTTACTGACCTTTTTCTGTCGTGTAAACTAACTGTGGATAGTATTTTTTTACCTCTTTAGTGGAGGGATGTTTCAAAAGACGATTAGCGATATAATCGGCCAGCCAATTTCCGTCTCGAATATTACCGCACAGCGGATGTCCCAAATCATTTTTCAACCGAATTTCGTTTAAAAGCGGTATTACACCTAAAATTTATTATAGAATATACTATTTATTACGCTTTAATAACGAAAAATATTCAGACCTGTGCACGGTCTGAAAATGCCCCCCCCCCGTTTTATTGGAGGATTTGCCCCCCCCCCCCCCCCCCCCCGCCAAAAAAAGAAAGAAGTACCCTAAAAATATGACGCCATTTTTGACCTATGATGACGCCATCATCGCGAATTTTTTGCAGATTTTTAGCCTATTTCAATGTATTTTAAGCCATTTTAGACCTATTTTTTACCTTATTTCCGCTTTTTTTGTCCCTTTTTCCCTTTCCCTTTTTCTCTTTCTTTTCTCCTTTTTTTCTCTTTTTTCTTCCCCCTCCCTGCTCGCCCCCCCCGTTTTATCGCCCCCCCCCCGCTTCAAAAAGCTGCCCCCGCGCCCCCCCCGTTTTGAATCGCCCCCCCCCGTTTTAACCCCGGGGGGGGGCAGTGCACAGGTCTGAATATTTATTATTTTTTGTGGCAATGCAAGAAGGTTTCTACATTAAACACGCAAATTTTAAAAAGTAGATAACAGCGACCGAAAGGGGTAGGATGTTAAAATAAAAAAATTGACGGAAGGTGACCACATTTCACCCCTTGAGGTCCTAAATTTAGTTACTTAAATTTCAATGACAGTCCCCAGATAAAATTGCGTAAATTAAAAATACACTATTAAAAAGGATTGTAAATTATGCAATCAATGTCATTATAATGGTATACACTGGCGCAGTTTTATAAAAGAACTAAACTGTACAATTTTTGGCACTAAATATTTTATTAGAACTAAGTTGACACATGGTTTGTTTGAACAAAACCCAACGTTCCTAATAAACTTTTGACAAAGCGGTACCGTGGACTCCGCAGTAGACTAGAGATCCTATTTTGTTAACGTTATAGGCACCACCACCTTTGCCCTCGTCGGCCTCCTCCTGGTGACAACGAAACATTGCCCGGTTTAAGGCCTGAAGATTCATACGACTGCAAATCGATTGGATATCCCTACCTAAAATCAGTTTAGCAACAGGTTGAAAATGTTTGTAATAACTTAAAGCATTAATGTTTTACGTGAACTTTGAATTTAAAATTTAGTAAGGTACCGCGAAGGTATCTAATTGGTGGCCATTGTCAATCCCAATTGTAAAGACATAATATTTTTAACACCATTATTGATGACAATTTTCTCATGCTTGTAAAAATTGTTTTCCTATATAATTATTAAAGTTCTACAAAATTTTGTGATTAAAGTTTTTATTATTTAGTGTTTTACAAATTAGTCATTGGTTTACTACATAACTGTGTTCTTTTAATTTTAAAATCAGGCTCTACTAACGCATAAAGAAAAAACCCAGACATAATGAAAGTGGACTTCGAATGGCTGTTTAATCGACCACGCCTTCCCCCTTAGAAAATTGCTTTTTTTAGAACACAAAAGAAATAGCACAAAATAACTGATTAATTTGAATAAAGTTTTTTGCAAAATTTTTTATTTTTATTATTCTACATTATCAACATTTTCATACAAAAAGTGAATTTTTTATGATTTTCTTATTTTTTCTTTTTTTAAACTGCATCATATTTAGAACGAAGCAATATATAACCTTAAAATATCTTCTATTTAAGCTCAAAATTTTTAATTTTCATTTTTTATATTTCTTCGAAATTATTTTCAATCGTTTAACTCGCATTTTAAGATTCCTTAATTTCGCCACCTTAAAATTTAGTGAAAGAACCTCCTTTTTTCTTTTTAAAATATCATTTACTACCTATTTATAAAGAATTTTTTTCTCTTTACTTTTTTTACGTTTTTTAAGTCACGAAAAAAAAAAAATATGTTTTGTTTAATTTAAGTCTTGCAATATATAGTTCGCAAGAGATGTATATGTACGAGTACTAGCGTAATTTGTTTGTTATGTTCGTTTGCATAGTATGGGTTTGTAGGTGGCGAATAATGGACGCGCTACTCGGCACTTTAAAGTTTAAACGATTTTTAGTGTACGAATACTTTGCACTGGAATACATATAGCTAGGATTTTAGGCAAGGCGATGAAACCGAAAACTATTCAAAAAAATAAAGAAGGTGGCATGTCAGTTACTATTATTAAAGTTCTACAATTTGTGATAAGTTTTATATTAGTGTTTTAAAGTATTGGTTTACTAATAATAGGTCTTTATTTTAACGGCTCTACTACGCATAAGAAACCGAATAGAGGACTCACTTTACAAAGTACTAATTAGGGTATCTGACTTAATTTCGGCCAGGCCTTAATTTCGGCCACCAATTTAGGGTGTTAAAAAATTGGCTTATTTTTAGAACACAAAAGAACTAGCTCAAAAGTAACTGGATTAATGTTGAATAAAGTGTTTTTGCAAAAGTTTTTTATTTTTGTTATTCTGCATTATCAACATTTTCATACAAAAAGTGAATTTTTTGTGATTTTCTTAATTTTTGCTTTGTGTTTAAACTGCATCAAATTTAGAACGAAGCACAATATAACCTTAAAATATCTTCTATTTAAGGCTCAAAGTTGTTAATTTTCATGTTTTGATATTTTCTTCAAAATCACTTTGCAACGCGTATAACTAACTGCCCATTTTAAGATTCCGTTAATTTCGGCCACCTTAAAATTTAGGTGAAAGAACCTGCCGTTTTTTACTGTTTTTAAATATCATCGTACTACCGTGTTTATAAAACTTTTTTTTTGCTCGTTTGACTTTTTTTGGCGTTTTTTAAGCCAAAAATAAAAATTCAACAAAAAATACAGGTTATTAAAACTTGTTTTTTTAAGGTTTTGACATAATTTTTTAAAATCTTGCTAATAACTATTAAAGTTAGCAAACGGGAAAAATTAAGTTATATGTACCATGAACAATACCTAAGGATAAATTTGCAACCTTTAAATATTTTTATTGTTCAGTTTGGCGATAGTTATAGCCAGTTTTTTCTAGGTGGCCGAAGTTAATGGCTCGCGCCTTAATTTTGGCCACTAAAAAAAGAACTTTAAACCTCCATTGATCTTTAAGTGTAACAGAAATATAAAATTTTGCACTGGAATAACCAAAATAGCTATCGTTTGATTTTTAGACCAAATTTTGGGTCGATTGGAAAAACCAGAAAAAACTTATACAAAAAAATAAAAAAGGTGGCCAAAATTAAGTCAGTTACCCTAATTAATTTGCATTAGCATGGTTGGCACCTAGCTTGTGTGCCTTGCTTACCGCCAAAATATTGCAATGCCTAACTTGGTAATAATACACTTTTGCGTTAACCGTGAAATAAACAAAATAATTACCTTTTTCTATATCCAGCCCTCTGCCGCTGTAGCTTCTCATTTTGTAACCAAACTCTGTCAGACCCCGTCTCAACATCAAAATGGCCGACTTAGCCGGTGTTGACATATTAACGCTAAAATTATCAGAAATTAAAAAAAAAAAAGATTTTTTCCAATTACAAAAATTGCTATTCCAATGAAACTAAGTACAATGTTCTAGATTTAAATACCACTTTTACTACGATAGGAAGTTTGCAATATTAAAAAAATTAACTAGAATGCGTGTGTTTTACAAAGAACTTAAAATAAAGAATTTAATTAACTAACACTACATTAAAACGGTTGATAAACATTACCGAAAAGCGATCACACTTCCCGGTGGGAAATTTGTGAATTCAATTTCCTGAACAGGGGCGTCTGTAGTTGAATTAACTTCTACCATATCGGAAGTGACCAGTCTTAAAAAGAAATAAATTTAATTGCAAAATATTTCATTTCACTTGATACTAAAAAGTTTTTTTTTAATGAATTAATTTAGGTATTAGAATTATTACAGTAAGGTATCCAGACCTGTGCACTGTCCCCCCGGGGTTTTATTGGGGGGGGGCAATTCCAAAATGAAGAGGGCACAGGGGCGGCAACTTTTTTTAAACGGGAGGGGGGGAAACAGGGGAGAAAGAAAAAAAAGAAAAAGAAAGAAAAAAGGGAAAAAAGAAGGGAAAAGGGAAATAAGGTAAAAATAGATCAAAAATGACATAAAATGCATTGAAATAGGCTAAAAACTGCAAAAATTTTGCGATGATGGTGTCATTATAGGTTAAAAAAGCCATAATTTTTGGGTACTTTTTCATTTTTGGGCGGGGAGGGGGCAATAAAAAAAGAGGGACGGCAAATCCTCCAATTTCAGACCGTGCACAAGTCTGAGTATCTAAAGAAACGGTAATAAATTTTAAAAAGAACTTTTTAATCCATTTTGCAAAAATACTTAACTATTTAAGGTAGAACTTCACAGTTTTTTTTGACGACAGATCTTTTTGAATTACATCTTACTATACGTAGTTTGACCTGCTGATTCAATTTTTGACACTCATTTTTCTGTAAAAAAATGTTATCGTCCACAATCATCAAATAACATCAATAAAATACATGTCAAAAATACAAAACATTAATAAAGTTTATTACCAAAAATATTCTATTTTTCCATTTTCTATTTAGCGTATCTTAAACAAATTAAATTAAATTTTTAAATTAAAAAGCTAAAAAATAAAAAAAATTTTTTCGGCGTTAAAAATATGGTCGAGCGACTACTCGAACCCATGGATCCGATGATCCGAGCGCGATGTACTAACCATTGCGCTACGGGGTCCTGTGGGATTTTCAATTAAAAGGAGTTTTTAGAGGAATGGTTCAAAATGTAGTTTCTCAGCGTCAATTAAAAGAAAAGTAAATGAAAATTAAAAAAAATTGATAGGTTATTTTTAAACGAAAGTTTGGAAATAGTTAGATATAGGCTTTTACCATTTTTTTTATTATAAACGAATAAAAAAGCACTTCAGGATTTTTTTACTATATATTTTTGTAAAAAAAGTCTTTTTTGCAATTTAAAAAAAATCCTGAGATCATTTTGAATCCAAACCACCTCTGAAAGTTGCCCCCTACATTACCCTAATTTATTATAAAATTTCGCCCAAAAATAACCAATCAATTTTTTTAAAAGGCCTTATTGTGGTTTTCAGAGGTAGAATCCATGGACATCTGTTGCGAACTGGACAAACTTTTCGGTGATGTTTTTATAACCACTGGATAGCACAGATTCTTAACTTTTTATAGCACCCCACTTTTATGGGCCAAAAATTAATATTTATAATGATATGCGACTTTTAGTCCAAGTGGTCAAAACTGTGAAGTTCTACCTTAAAGAAACAAACCAACATTTAAATTTTAATTTAAACCCACACTACGAACTTTTTAAATTCAATTTAATACCTACCGAATGTGTTCCCGTAGTTGCAATGAGTATTGGTGGACGCCAAGGAGGAATTCTTCACTCCCCGGTGCCTTTCTCGGTTGGGGTCTGCCAGGGGCGCCATAAGGCTCCGTGCTGGTGGGCTTGTGCACCAACTTCCCTTCCAAAATGATCTCTTCCACATTGCCTAAAAATATTTTCTTTTAAATTATTTATTGATTTACGTGTAAACTATCCTTTAACCAACGTCATGATTGTTCACCCCGGTCATCGAACGTCGTAAGTATACAAAAGAGATTTAATCGTTTTTAGTTATTCAATTTTACAAAAACCAAAAAGCTAAAAAAAGCAACAAAAAAAAATGAAAATTTCGTTAAATTCATACGGTAACGGTACGGTATACGAATATTACCCGGCACGAATAGCGGTGGTACAAATGTTATCTTCCCGACTTTGTCCGGCGAAAAGCAGGTCCTAGCTACCAGAATGACACTCTGGTGGGACTGGGAGCTGTGCCGCGTGACCGCCACCACGTCTTCTGTCACTTGGTCCACGAACACATAAAATGCATAGTCAGTGTGAATCATTAATATTGATTAATGAACAGTCAGAATTAAATTTCAACTTCTCTATCACTATTTTTTCGTCGAAAAAGCTAAAAACTGGGTAGTTGTTGGGTATGCTTTTTGTTCTAAAATTTATCCCTGCCCTAAACTTTGTTTTTTATATCAGAAAATTATGTACCTGGTTGAACCCGTTTCGGCCGAGTTCTTCGTGTAGTCTGTTCAAAGCTTTTCGACCCGCCACGATTCCACTCTGGAGCGATGTCCAGCCCGACGGGACTCTGGCCGGTGCTTCCGGTTTCGCTTTGGACTGATTGCCATTAGGAATCGCCTAAAATTAACAAAAAGCATTTCACAATTAATTTAAAAAATTGATGTATCCAACTCTTTCGTCTGTTCAACATTAAACGATAGTGAAGATACGAACACTTGTTGGCAATGAAGAGGTAATACCTACCAAAAATCGCCCATCTGAAGACACCGACCAAAAATTTTTATAACACATCGCTCCCCCAAATTAAAAAATGTTCTAATTTGTTTTTTTAAATCACCAGATGCGGAATGCGGATTTACAAAAACGTGCCGTTTTTAGTAAAAAAAAACAGGATTTCGAAAAAAGTCCGAAATAGTAATGGGCGGAACCGGAATTGAGATTTTCCAAATATTCGGAACACGAACCGGAATTTCAAAGTTCCACGGAACATCCTGAACCCGGAACCGGAACTGCCCATCACTACCAAAAAGTGACCTTTTTATTGGTTTATGAAAGTAAAAATTTGAGGTGATTGATTACTACTAGGCATATGCACGAGCTACCCAAAAAAAAGATGCTTTCAGCTAATACTCTGCAAAAAGTACGAGGAGTGGGTTCTGAATTTGGGATATGCAGTTTTTTTAGATACGGTGGTAGAAGTTTTAAAAAAAAATTGTTCACTTAGAGGTTCATTGTAAATTTATGTATGTATTTGATTACTGGCCAGCAATTAGCCCTCTTTATTTATTTAGTAAAAAACCCTTTTTTTGAAGACGCAGTGAATACTAAAATTCAACATGCCTACTTTTTGTGCCTGAAAAGAAGCGGGTGCGTCGACATCGGTTGCTGCTGGTTTAGGGTCCAGCCAAGAACTATAGAACCTGGTTTCTTTCACCACGTCAATCTAAAAGAATTTTTCTGATATAATAATTTACTAAAGATTATTATTTTATATTCGGTTTTTGTGATGTTTTTTTTAATTATTGATATACGAAAATATAACAGAGATTTCTTAGCGAATCAAAAAAATCAAAATATGTTTAGAAAGTTGAGAACATACGAGATTTTCTATAAGCGGCTTCACCAGTGAAAAATGGCTAATCACAAACCCGACAATAGTACACTTTTTTGCTACGCTTGAATATTATAATAATTTACTTTTTCAAAATTTATTTCTCACGTATTTTATTCTATGTTATTTGATTAGAGATTCACCTAGCATTACGTTTGCTACAGCTTTAATTAGTCTAACATAAAACACTTACGTGATAGGGCACTAGCTGGTCGTAACCCATGTTGCTGCCGACGGCACAACAGGCCATGGACACCAATGCTGCGGACGGAAATAAATCGTATACCGTTCTCGTCTGAAATTTTAGTCGTAAAAATGATAGTACTACAAAAAAATAATATTATGATTTTGGTTTTGAGAAAATCAAAATTACCTCCATGGACTCGGTAAAAGTTATGGTTGAAAACCCTCCAATTATTAGAAAATGGTTTTAGCCTCAAAACTTTGAAATGATAGATTAAAAGGATCAAACCAGATAGACTGCCTGATGGATATACGGAGTATCCCCCATTTTTAACGTTTTCAGTACTCTATTGAAACATACTAAACTTTAGTGGTTGTCAGGGGTACCCAAAATTTTAGGGTGAGTATGGGAAGTTTTAAATGCTTTGGGGGTATGACTTTGTAACCTTATGGTGTTTACCTGAATAGGGCAAGGATTATCGTGCGTGAGATCCAGGAACAGGGCGTGCGCCACCGTGGGCGCCAGAGGCCGGGTCGGACGCTGGATAAATGCGCCCACCGGCTCACCACCGTATCGATACACCAGTCGGCCCTCCTCGTGAGAATCACCAGCACTTTGAGCTTCTAAAAAATTGTGTTTTTTTTCTTTTAATCTGCTTTTATATTGATGTTTCAAAAATATAAAGCCTTATAAATGATAGTTATTAGTCAGTGATGGTGCAACATAGCACGTGAATCGATAAAAAGCTGAGACTGATTGCAAATATAAATCTTTTATCGCTCATCTTTCAGCCAAAAACTAAAAGCAATTTGTTTTGCTTTTTTTTTTGTAAAAATCGCTTCATGCGGTCTCGTATTTCAGGAAATCACACATAAGGCGATTTACACAAAAACAATAAATCAAAAAATATTCACTTAATTTTAAGTAGTATATTCATGTTTTAAGTTTAGAACATAGACACCGCTGAGATTGACGTATAGCTTATGGATAAGTCCAACCCAAACCCAACATTACAAATAAAAAGGGAGAGAGTTAGGCAAAATTATCATTTTGAATACTAATTCAAATCATAGATAAACAAGAAGGGGTAGGGTCCACCTCTCTCCCACCACCTAACCTCAAAATTTGACCCTTTGAAAAAAATCCAAGGCCCCCCTCCCACCCAAATTTTCGAATTTTTTACCTTTGACCCCCTCGAAAATTTTAAGTGTTTTTTTATACTAAATTTTCTTCCAAAAACGTGAATTTTTAACATAAATTCACGTTTTTTTACCCTTTTTATACCAGAATATTGCTTTTTGACCCCCCTCTAGGTTTCAAATTTTTCTACCCAGGGTCGACCCCCCTAGAAAGCCAGGGAGATCCGCCTCCCCCTAGGACCCTTGTCCTAGATTTTGAAATGTCATTTGCCAGGGTAAAGACCCCCAGCTTCGGTGACCATACCATCTATGATTTAAACTCTTGGAAAACCCATTTAATAAGCGAAAAAGACTGAATTCACTCACATTCTCTAATCATGAACACGAATCATAACCAAATTACCTCTAATCAATGAGTTGATCCCCAAGCGATTCACAAAAATATTGTCCACATCCTCGGTTCCCGTGAACAACTCTGCGATCACGTACAAATCAGGTCGGATCTGTCTAGCTTGGTCAAGCAGATGCTAAAAGAAAAATCATTGATCTAAAATCCACCGGGTTTTTTTTACTTTTCGATAATTAGAAAAATGTGTTTTTCTTAAAATTTCTGAAAAAATGAACATGTTTTTTTAATTTTTGAAATTTTCGAAAAAAAGATATTATGCAAATTTAACCTCAGCGACATGTATGGGCGTGCTGTGGCAATTGTCCAATCGAATGCCGTGAAAGTGTTGTGCGGTTAGTTTGGAGTAAGCGGTCATATGATCCCATAAAAAAGGACAATCTTCCGGCTTCTCTCCGTAACGAAGCTTTACGCTGTCACCCCAGCTGATCAATTCCCGCTTAAGATACACCTAAATAAAATATAGCGTGATATTTTCAAGTTTCGTATCAACATACACTAAACTAATCATAATAATTGTCGCCCAAGCAGATCAAAAAGGTCCTGCTTAAAGGTGCGAAGCGGAGTCAAACTTTTTGTTTTCGATTTTAATAATTTTTCGTGAAAACATTACTCCTGCCCCCAATAGCCCACAAAAATTTTTTTCAAAAAAATATCTGCAGTGGTTTAGGAGTTATGACCCCCAAAAATGGCGTTTTTCGAAAATTCTGTACATGACAAAATGTTCAATGGGTATAACGATTTACGTTACAATTTATGCACTCAAAAAAGCGGCTTCTTTCTACTTTAATTTGATACCTTGATCGTTAAGATTGGTGCAATATTTGTGGAAATATTGCGTTTCCCCAACAAAAAAATTGAAATTTCTTTGTTAAAAACACCAAACGACGGCAGTGATTTTGTGAAGTTTGCCCAACCTTTCTTTCCGCCACTTCGTGTTTTTAGCGAAAAAATCGAGAGTTTTTTGTACTAAAAACGCAATATCTCGACAAAAACTTTACCAATCTTAACGATCACGGTATCAAATTAAAGTAGAAAGTAGCCGCTTTCTTTGAATAGATAATTTGCAACGTAAATCGTTATACCCATCATGGCCGTAGCCAAGATTTCAATTAAGGGGGGATTTGTTGGGAGGTGCTTTATACGTGGCCGTAAGGGTGGTCTGGAGGGCGAGAGCCCCCCAGAAATGGGGGCTCTGGGGGGGGGGGGGGGGGGGCGAGGGCCCCCAGCGGGATTAAGGGGCAAAGCCCCTTATCAGGGGATCCGGGGGGCAGAATGCCCCCCAGCGTGGGAAATTGCTTTAATTTAAGCTCTTAAAAGGCACAAGGAAACCTTAATTTAAGTACAGAATCCTGATTTATTTTTTCTTTTTTTTAATAGATACAACAATAAAAGTTTTAAAGTTTTTTTAAGTTTTAAAGTTTAACTAAATAGTTTTAAAATATTTATGCTATTTTAATGAAAAAAGAACAAACGGTTTTTTTAAAATAAAAAAATTTTATTTAATTTTGGTGAGGTTTTTATAGTAAATGCTGCAGTTATTTATATACACTGCACTAATTTTTTAAATTATGAATAATTTCATTTTTGTAAATAAGAGGTTTCATGATCCTAAATCACTCTTATTTATGTATTTTAGATAGCTTTAATACATTGTAGAGTAATTAGCAAAAATTTTTTTTCTAATTTAAAAAAACCAAAGAGGGGAGGGACCCTTACAAAATTTTTTGCCTTCTCAGAATTTGAGGGGGATTAATCCCTCAATCCCCCCTGGCTACGGACTTTCCCATTGAGCAATTTATCACGTACAGAATTGTCGAAAAACGCCCTTTTCGGGGGGTCATAACTCCTGAACCACAGGAGACATTTTGCTGAAAAAATTTTTGTAGAATATTGGGGGCAGAGGTAAGATTTTCACAAAAAATTATCAAAATCGAACACAAAAAGTTTGTCTCCACACCGCACTTTTAAGATACAACAAAATAACATATAGCGTGATATTTGCAAGTTTCGTATGGATTAACATACACTAAACTAATTATAATTAACTATAATACCATAGATGGTGCCTCGGCAAAATTTTTTAGCGGATCGTCGTTCATCACCCAACCGTTGTGGGCCATTAAGTACGCCGCCTTATCCGTATACATTAGCTTCTCCTCCTCTTCCAAGCTCAAATCCGGTCCGCTGTGAGTAAAGTACCTAAAAAACCACTGTTTGAATCGAACCGTCAAATTATCCCCATTATTAAAACTAACCATGGTAATTTTTTATAAATGAATAAAAAAATTTTTAACATCAACATCAATACGATATTACAAGCATAGGTGTTGTACGTACGTCGGTCACACATGGCAGTTTTCCATCGAGCAAACCAGTGGACAAATACAGCTTTATTGTGTGTGGAGTTTGTACACTGGCCTTGCAGGAACACATATGCTGCTCATGTACGACGTTAAATAGTAAGATCAATATCAGGCGACTTAAAAAAATCCTTTAGACGAAGACCTCGGAACGGGTGAACACTGCATGCAGTGAACACTTTAGCGGTAAAGGTTGCCAACGTTATTAATGTTGGACGAATAGTCTTAACCATACATGGGCACGGGGGGGGGGGTTAACCCCCCAAATTCTGAGAAGGGGGGTTTAACCCCCCCACTCAGAAGTGGGGGGGGAGAGAAAAGGTTAACCCCCCAATTTTGGAAAAATGAAGAAAAAAAATGTCTTTAAAATGACTTCTAACTGCCTCCAAACTTAAGTTTTGAGGTCAAAATGAATGTTTTAAGCAATAAAAACCTCAAAAATGCAATAAAAAGGGATTTTGACCTAAAATTAGCGTTTTTTACCTATTTTTCCTTCAAAATCGAAAAACGATATGGGTAAAATGCACTCCAGAAAAAAAACGATATGGGTATTTTGCGTTTCTCGGATTTTAACCCCCCCCCCTAATTTGGGGTTTAACCCTCCCCCCACTCCGGACCAACTTGCCCATGTATGGTCTTAACCATAGGGGTGAAATTTTTTCGCCCCTTCTGGCTTGTCTTAGCGCCTGTCCTTTGCATAATCTGCACAGGAAAGATAAGCTTCAGGTAATGCAACAACAAAAAAACAAACAAAAGCATAGGTGTTTTTGGTAAGGTCCGCTAGGAGGGTGGCACCCGGGTGGGAGGCCAAAAAATATTTATTTTTTTGTGGGGGGAGGGTGGTTCAGGGGGTCCGGACCCCCCTGGTTTTTAAGGGAGGTGGGGTCGATCCGGGTTGCGAAATTTAAAATTTAGGGAGACGGTCCAGGGGAGTCTGATTTTTTTATCAAAGTTGTTTTAATCAAGTATAGATAAGTGAACGAAAAAAAAACTTTTTGGCGCCCTCCTCAAAAAAGGTATTTGAATAAAAACAACATTTTCAAGCTCTCCAAACGTTTTTCTACTTATATAACTACTTTAAACTTTATGGTTTTTTGATTAACACACAGAAAAAAGCTTGAAATTTGAAAAAAAAATAGTGATAATTTAAAATTTTAGGCCTTTGCCTGCATTTTCAGAGTAAAAGTTTCAGTTTTAATGGAATCTACAAAATTTTTTACCTCAGAACAATAATTTTTTGCAATAATTTTGGATTTATTAAAATTTTTACATAGAGAGGAAAAGTTAAAAAAATATCATTTCCACTTTTTTGTCTACTTTTTATAATTTTTAGTCCTTTTTAGAGCTACAAAAACTGTTTTTATTAAATCTACGCATTTTTTACCCCAGAAATGCAGTTTGGAAAAAATATTTTTCACAGTTTAGTGATTTTATGAAAATTTTAATCTTTTTGAGATTTAATAATGAACAGAAAAACATGAATTTTGAAATCTTGAAACAAAAACACAACATTTTCTTGGCTGAGGCTATTTTTTTAACTCGGGAATTATTTTTAACAAAACCGCACAAACATTTAAGGAAATAAAAAGTGAAGCAATTTTTTTTAATTTTTAAAATTTTTTTGTTTTTGTTTTTACTTTTTTGTATCAAGAATAAATTTTACGTTGTAAAATGCATCATATGGCAATTAATTTATTTTAGACGTTTTTTATATGTTTTTTAAATTAAAACACACTTTTAGAAGTTTTTCTTGAGTTTTAAGAGATTTTCAGGGTGTTTTTTTAGGAAAAAGCACTCAAATTTGTTTGCGGCGTTTTTCCAAAAAAAGAACATCCTATTATAAACAACTGGTGCGACTAGCTAAGATTAGTGGTTCAGGATGTTAATTTTCATGCATGTAGCTCAAAAACGTAAAAAGCATTAATATTCCAAACACAGCATAGGTGAACTCGTTTTAAAATGTTCAAAAAATACTTGGAGAAAACAATATTCAAAATGTCATTTTTTCAAATTTTGGGGTTAAAGTATGTGAAACACAACTTTTCCATGTTAATTTTTGACGTAGATTTTATAAAGACCCTTAAATTTGAGTTTTGTTTGAGTTGTATTTAAGGAGATATTATGGGGGTGTTTTTTTTAAATCTGGTGTTTTTTTTCGTTCACTTACCTATGATAATTTAAATGTTTTAGGTTTAGTATTGAATTTTATATAATAAAACAGCTTATTTAAGCCAAAAAAGTGTATTTAAACATTGTTTTTCTACTCAAAACCCCTGTTTTTGAGAGTAAATAATAAAATTATACTTGTAGTTTGGTTGGAAAGGGGGGAGGAGATCGGCTTCGCTAGGGGGGTCAGAACGGACCGCTCTCGAGCTTGGGGGGAGGAGGGGGTCCAAAATTTTGGCTCTAGAGATGGGGATGGACCCAGACCGGTGCACTGCCCCCGCCCCCGGGTTAAAACGGGGGGGATCGATTCCAAAATGGGGGGCACGGGGGGGGCAATAAAACGGAGGAGAGGCAAGCAGGGGGGAAAGAAAAAAAGAGAAAAAAAGGAGAAAAAATGAAAAAAAGAAGGGAAAAGGGAAAAAAGGGACAAAAAAGCGAAAATAAGGTAAAAATAAGTCTAAAATGGCTTAAAATACATTGAAATAGGCTAAAAACTGCAAAAAATTCGCGATGATGGCGTCATCATAGGTCAAAAATGGCGTCATAATTTTAAGGTACTTTTTCATTTTTTGGCGGGGGGGGGGCAATAAAACGGGGGGCAAATCCTCCAATAAAACGGGGGGGGGCATTTCCAGACCGTGCACAGGTCTGTGGACCCCTGTGTCTCTGTCCCCCCCACCAAAAAAAATGTTTTGAGCACATATGTTTATATGATTATAAGCAAATATGTTGGGTCAGGTACGCAAAGGGAAGAGTCCCCTTCCAGGTGAAAGTCATAAATTTTTTGGTTGGGTTCAAGTTCAGGGCGGTAAGGGACCCCCTGGTTTTTTACGGAAAAAGTGACCTTGATTGTCAATCTCAATTTAGCTGGGTCAGGGCTTAGGGAGCAGGGGGAATGCTCCAGACATACATGGGCACGGGGCGGTTTGGGGGGTTAATCCCTTAAATTCTGAGGTGGGGGTTTAACCCTCCCCCCTACTCAGAAGTGGGGGGTGAAAAGGTTTAACCCTCTATTTTAAAAAATGAAGGAAAAAAGTATTTAAAACGACTTCTAACTGCCTCTAAAGTTAAGTTTTGAAGTCAAAATAAGTGTTTTAAGCAATAAAAAGCTTAAAAATGCAAAAGAGTTTTTTGACCTGAAATAAGCATTATTTACCTATGTTTCTGCAAAATCGAAAAACGATATGAGTAAAACGCACACCAGGAAAAAACAATAAGGGTAAAATACGTTTTTCGGATTTTAGCCACCCTCCCCCCACTGCGGACCAACTTACCCATGTATGGCTCAAGGGGAATCTTTCGTTGTCAAACAAACATCAGTAGCTTAAGAATAACAACTCACAAGATCATTAAATTACATTAAAATTAGTTTATTGCACAGGTTAAAATAATTAACACTAATTTGCAATATATAAATTTCAAAACTTCATCATATCAAAATTTCTAATAAACAATAAAATACATTAATACAATATAAAAAACATACTAATTATCAGTTAAGAGGTTCGAAATTTTTTTTTTTTTTTTTACAAAAGCTAAAAATAATTGCATATATTTTTGCGAAACACGTTTATTGATGTTGACATAACAACTTCGCTGGGCAGCGAATTCCAATCATCAATGACTCTATTACTAAAAAAATTTTTAAAACTATCTAACCTGCAAGTTCGTTTTTTTAATTTCAAGGCATTACCACGTGTGTGAGAATCTATACATAATGAAAACAATTTTGTATGGTCAAAATCAGTGTACCCATGTAAAATTTTAAAAGTCATAATTAAGTCAGTTTTTCTTCTACGCAAAAATAAAGGTTCTAAATTTAATTCCTGTAAACGTGTTTGATAATCCACATGTGGAAATGAGCACCTCATATAGAGCCTACGTGTAAAAACTTTTTGCACATGCTCAATGCAATCTATATCTTTTTGCATATATGGTGACCAAACAATAGATTCAAACTCTAACAGAGGTCGTATGTATGTAATGTAAGCTTTTAAAAGTGTGCTCATATTTTTTGTGGAAAACGCACGAAAAATTACTGAAACTCTTTGCAACGCTTTTGCTGCAATCTCAGAGCAATGTAATGAAAATTTGAGATCAGAACAAACAAAAATACCTAAATCCCGGACTTGGTTAACATTTTTTATGTTGTTAGATTTTATTGTATACTCGTATTTTGGATTTTTATGTCCTAAAGACAAAACTTGACACTTTGGAAGGGAAACTTCTAATTGCCACGTTTCGCACCATTTGGTGAAATTATTTAGAGATTTTTGAAATTGTAAAGAAGTTACATTATCTTTAAAAACACAAGAAATTTTTGTGTCATCTGCAAACAGACTGACACTACATTCTGGTCCCAAAGCTTCTGATAAATCATTTATGAACAGTATAAACAGAAGAGGTCCTAAGACACTTCCCTGCGGAACCCCGCTGTTTACCTGTTCAAAATCTGAACTTTCAGATTCAATGACAACTTTTTGACGCCTAAATCTTAAAAATTCTGAAATCCAATCTAGAAGTTCATAACGAATGCCATAAGCTTTAAGTTTTAGTAATAACTTAGGATGACTGACCTTATCAAAGGCCTTACAAAAATCAACATATACAATATCCACTAAGTATTTGCAATTTATACTCAACATCCATTCCTGCAAACAGGCTAAAAGCTGCAGACCTACTGATCTTCCAGCTAAAAATCCAAATTGATCTTTACTTATTATATTATTTTTAAAACAATAAGACAAAATACTATCAAAAATAACACTTTCCATAGTTTTGCAGCAAACGCTAGTCAAACTCACTGGTCTAAAATTATTGGCAATAGAGCTAACCCCTTTTTTAAAAACAGGTGGCACTAATGCTTCTTTCCAAAATTCGGGTATGGCACTAGCTTGCATTGATAATTCAAAAATTTTTGCTAAAGGTCCAGCTAATTCAAAAGCTACTTGCTTTAAATAGAAAGCTGGGAGATCATCAGGTGTTTGAGAAAACTTGTTTGGAAGTGATTTTAATTTTTTTAATACAATTTCAATTGGGAAACTAACGCTATGAATTCCGACATTATTGGGAACTCTATCAAGAAAAATTGGTAAATTACCATTATCTACAGTAAAAATCGAACAGAAAAATTTTTGGAAAATATCGCACTTTTCTTTAGTATTGTTTGTTAGTGAGCCGTCATTCCGCATTATTGATCCAATAACCGAAGATCTTTGTTTAAACTTTTTATTTGCATATTGATAAAAAAAATTTATATTACCATTATTTAGAGTTTTATCTTCAAGATTTTCATAAAATTTTTGCACGGCATTTTTGTAAGTTTTGGCACAAGATTTATATTCTATCTTTGAAAAAGCTGAGAATTTAGATTGCCGCCATAAACGCTTTTTTTGTTTCGCTAGTTTTAAAATATTTTTTGGATACTGCAGCCCTTTAGTTTTGACTATTTTGTCAGGTACAAAAGTTTTTATACAGTTTTTATTGATTTCTAAAAAATTTAAATAAAGGTCATTTACAGTTTCGGATTCGCAAAAAATTGTTTGCCAGTCAGTTTTTGAAAGGGTATTCTTAATGCCCTCAAAATCAGCTTTTTTGAAATTTTTAATTTTTCTTTTAATTTCTTTGTTACTGCTAACGTCAAAATTAACTTTAAAATCTATTGCGTAGTGATCGCATTCAACAGAAAAAGGCTGTTCGCATTTCACATAAGTAATTAAATTTGTTTGGTTCACTAATAAAAGGTCAAGAATAGCATCTGAGTTTTCACGGGAAGGAAAGTTTACAAAGTTCATAAGTCCACAGTTCATAATACAATTTACAAACTTAGTACTTAGTGGGCTGTCTCCTACTGGTATATTTAATCCCCATTTGATATTAGAAAAATTATAATCTCCAACAAAAATGCAGGGGCAAATTACACTTGTCAGTTTAATGTTAATCTCTTCCATAAATTTGACCTTTTGGATTTCTATGTCAACAGGGTTTTTTGTGGGTGGCCTATATTGACAAACAAGACGTAAACGTTTATCATTTTTTCCAAAAATATCTACTGCAACACTTTCAAAATAATCATGAAATTTTGTTATTTGCACAGGAGCAGTACGTAAATTGATTTTGGCGAGGATTATGACCCCTCCTCCTCTTTTCCCAAGCCGATCACACCTATAAACCTTATAAGAACCGTCACAAGATAACATATTATTAGAGAGAGAATCATCGGCCCAACTTTCACTTATGCATACTATATCGAACTTCTTTGAATTTAAAAGACAATCAAGTTCGTTAAGTTTATTTTTAATACTTCTGGCGTTGAAATACTTAATATTTAAACCTGTGCATTTGTCCTACGTATTATTTTGAACAAGAGTTTTGAATTTATTTTGACTTCGCAAGCCTCCTCGCTTTTGAAGTCTTGCTTTGAATTTTCAACTTTTTCTGCTAGAATTGGCTCTGCGGTATTTTTTGCGATTTCCCAATCATCTGGTGAGAGTCCCGCTCTTTTCACAAAAAAAGTTTTGTTTCCGACTTGCTCATTTCTGGATTTGCATGATTCATAAAGGGTCTTTATTTTATTACATTCCATAAATGTGTAACTGGGTCTAATGTAAACATTTGAATAAAAATAATTGTTTTTTAATGAAGGAGCTGCTTTCAGAATAAAATTTCTTTCCGCGGTGCGCTCAAACACAATTTTAAGGAGCCGTGGAAAGCGGGTATTCCGTGTTCCCATACGAAAAAACTGTATTGGTGCCGGGGCTTCTCGCTGAGAGTGTTTGGAAAGAGTTTTGAGAAGCCAATCGACCTTCGAGTATTCTTCCTGCTCATTTGGGGATTCCGCCAGTCCACGGATTACTATGCATTTTAAGTTCTTTTCGCGCTGATTTTGTTCATGGCATATTTTCTGCAAATCTTCAAGCGTTGGAACTATAAGTTTTTGTTTGCGCTTTCGACGAACAGTTTCCCAACTGCCGGACTTACAGCTACTTCTAGCAGCAACTTCTAACAGCTTCTTGTGTAAAATTATCCAGATTTTTTTTTATTTTCAACCCAGTTTTTGAATTTTAACCCGACTTCTGAATTTTAATTCAATTATAGTTAATTTCATAAAATCAGACAGAAAACTGTTGGACTCTTACTTTTCCTTGTTGTACAGCAGAAGGGCCAAGGGGAGGTTGACAGTGCAGCCGAAACGTTTGTACTCCGGATCCTGGATTATCGTCAGCGGGACGCTCTGACTAGACACATCCTCCTTTTCTTTACGGCAGGGTCCGTTCAAAGCTATAAAAAGGGTATTTTATTTATTTTATTTTTCGATTTAATAAATTTTGAGTTTTCTTTGTTATAGGTAAAGGTAACCAGCCCTCAATGTTAAAAACGCCGCGAACACTATGACAGAAATGTGTACAAAAAGTTTTTTAAAACTTAAGAATTCTTAAAAGACGACATTTCATTTAAGTCAAATATAATAGAAGGGCAGAAGCGCGATGCGTGAAAAAAATTACTAGTTTTCTGGAACTCGTATTTTATTGTTAACAATATTTAAGAGTAAAGAAAGACTTTTACATAAATTAAGAACAAAAATTAAAATAAATAAAAAGATTTTGTAACCCTGTTTTTTTCCAAATTACAAATAATATTTTTACAAAGACTTTGTTTAGTTTCGCGTCAATACAGTATAATATTAAATAAATTAAAATAATTATCAACTTGTCTTTTAGCGATGCAATTTTTTTATTATTTTTAGGGTGAGCAATGAAGAATAAAATTACCTTGTATTTCTTTAGTAAATTGCTCGCACAGCTTAGCAACGTTCACTTGAAAAAACTCGTGAAGTTTAGCGTTTGGTATTATATCATCCGAAAGTGCTGCTCTTATTGCCTAAAATTAACAAAATCATTTTTTTACTTCAGTAGTTTTACAGTATTAACCAACAACAAAACTTGAATTTTTAAATCCTTTGAAAGTCAATCCAGGATAAAAACAGAGTAAAATAAAAATACTTTTTCTAAATTGAAGAACTTTTTTTTACCTATTATTAGAGCCAAAACGAAAACAAACATAAATTTTAACTCTGGAACCACCGCAAAACTATTAACACAAATCTATACGTGTGCACGTTCATGTCTTGTTGTCACAATCATAGAAAAAAATAGTTGCCGGGGCCAGGATGGGCTTTACCCCGGATAAATGGTATTTTAAAATCTAGGAAGGGTTCAAGGAGGGTTCCACCCAGAGATGTTCGACCTGAGGTGGAAACATTCGAAATTTCAAGAAGGGTCAGAGGGTCCGATATCCCAAGCAAAACAATTGTAAACAAATAGCTTAGTTTTTAAAGGATAATACTACAATTTATTGAATAAAATATTTTGGTATTAACAAGTGTTAAAACGGGAACAGGACACGAGAATACTGGACACGAGAGTACTGGACACGAAGGTACTGGGCTTAAAAAGTTGCGTTCACCACAATCCGCAGCAAAATCGATTTATTATGTTATGTTATTTTGCTCGTCAATACACGAGGGTATTGACGAGCAAAATAACATAACCTTCCCGTATATATTGGGATAAACTTATTGCATAACAATTGTTTGTTGTATACTTACAAATCATTTAGTTTGTTTGACTGACTTATAAAAGGAGGATTATAAAAAAAATTATAGAGAAGACATAAAACAAAAATAATAATTTCATAACATTAAAACATTTTTGTGTTATTTGTCTACATTTTCGTGCCTTTTTTTAAATAATAGTTTTAAAAATGCTGAGAAGCTATGAGACGACTCTAAAGATAATAAACATTAAGGTTGCTGTTATGCTTTGATTGTGCTGTCAAAACATTTTTGTGGTTATTTTTCGTGGTGTGTAAAAAAAATGAATTCTTTAATAATGCCTTCGAAAAAAATAACTGCAAAAATAATTGCAAATAATTCTGCTATTTGAATTGAATTTTATTTTGTTAAAATAACAGGAAACATACATAAGCTAGTTAAAACTGCACTTGAAATTGCATGTACCTTTTACATAAACGAAACCAAATAAAAATAAAAAATAAACGCATTTGATAACTGAAACCCACAACCAGAACAACCTAACCTATTAATAACCTTGCAAAAACATTTTAATAAATATTTGCCGAAAAACAATTGCTTGCTTTTGTTACAAGTAAATTATTCGGTATTTTTTAAACGCACACTATTATTAAAATTTTATGATAAAATTTAGTTTAGTTTTTGGGTTTTGTTTAGGCTTAGGAAAATAAAGTTTACTGTACAATGGTGGGGTTTTGAAGACTCTGGACTATTTTACTTACTACTCTAGACTTATATGTAAATGATTAAATATCATACATAAAAATCTAACAATAGTATGTTTTTGGGTTTTAAAAGCAGATTTTGTTTGTCTTGTTTTAAGGTGGAACACTACAGTTAAAACCGCACAAACTTTGTACAGTCACTGTTCATTACAGCTGTAACCAATTTTTAAAAACTACATACTGTATTAATCCTCATGTCCTGAACATCATTCTTTATATTTTGATGAAACATAAAAATTAAAAATAAGCTGTGGCAATGGTCCACAAAGGGGATTCCGACGAATCGCAGGTTTTTTTCACAAAATGACATATAAAATTTTTTTGTGCATGTCGATTTTAAAAATTTTTTGTACGTAATTAGAAGACGAGTAGATAAAACTTTCCTGTTGTTTTCAGCAAAATCGTATAGAAAAAACTCGAGAAAACCAGACATTTTGAAAAGTTTTTTGAGAAAATTTTATTAACTTTGGAGCCTAATTTCTCAGTAGGTCTCTATACGATTTTTAAATAAACAACGCCAATGTTTCTAACCCGTTGAGTTCTCCATTTTGATATATATTTTGTTAAAATCGGTCTGTAAACAAATTTTCATAATTTTGCAACGGATGAATTTGATTTGACGTCGGGAAACTACATTTTGAAACATTCGTTTAAAAGTACTTTTTAACAAAGATATCCAAGTGGTTAGAGCGTAAGACTCAGCATACAGAAGGTCTAGGTTCGAATCCCCCTGGGAGTTATTTTTAACACAAAAAAAAATTTTTTTTTAATTTTTAATTTTTTTTAATTTTTTTAACTTTTTAATTAAAAAAATGTACATTATTCAATACTGTATTCAACCCAGAGTACGTACTTTAAGGTGGTTTTGAAGTAAAACCGGGGTAGAGTCAGAGTGTCCCTCCTAGGGGAAGTCACAACCCCCCTAGCGCCCCCTCGGGGGTCAAATCAAAAAACGAAGTTCGGATTCGTAATCAGGACCCCCGAAAACCCACGAGTGGTTGTTTTTGAAAAAATCAAAGAAATTTTTGGAACTGTAGTGTTCTACCTTAAATGATCAATATGTGCTTAAGTGAATTCCCTAAAATAAAGTGGGCTAAAAAAAGCAAGAAGTTATTTTTTATATTAAAAAAATTATTCTACTACTGAAATCTATTTTTGCAGAAGTTAGTTTTTCCAAAGATTTTATCAAAAAAATTAATTATTTTTAGGAGTCGATGAAAAGAGTCTAAATAAAAAAATGACAGCAAACAAACTATGCAATTCGCTTCGTATTTTGATACGAACGAGTCAAAATACGAAGCGAATTGCACAAAAAACAGTAATTAAATAACTTCTTAATGCTCTCATTTTACTCATGATTGTTTAATATTAATTCTTTAGTTTTTTGCAAAGAAAGGGTTTTGAGGCTTCAGAGCTTTGGAGTAAGCTTCAAACATTATTAGTGTTTTTATTAAAAAGCCATTGTATAGATTGTGTGTAAAATGACCTTTAAAAATTTCGTTCAATTATAGTCATAGGTGAGAAAAGGGGGGCAGGGTGGGGTCCATCCCCCTAGCCTCGAAATTTTGGGACCCCCCCAGAAAAAAATCAAACCCCGCCCCCCTCCCCCCAAATTTCCGAATTTTTTACCCCTGACCTCCCTCTAGAATTTGAGATCTGAAACCCCTTCCCCCCTCGGGAAAATTTTGGGTACTTTTTTTAACTAAATTTTCTTCCAAAAACGTGGATTTTTAACAGATATTCATGTTTTTACACCCTTTTTACCCAGACTATCGCTTTTTATTCCATAAAATGTAGTATTATCCTATAAAAAGAACAATTATTAAAGTTATTATGGTTTAAAACTGTTTTGCTTTGGACACCGGACCCCACCTGACCCCCCTCTAGATTTCAAAATTTCGCACCCCGGGTCGACCCCCCCTAAAAAGCTAGGGGGGTCCAGACCCCCCTGGGACCCTCCTCCTAGAATTCAAAATTCGATTTACCCGGGGTAACCACCCCCCTAGCTCACCGCAACGTTCTTATCTATGATTATAGTATGATGTTTTTAAACAATTTCCTTTTAAGTTTTTTTATTATTAAATTGCATTATATAGCAAGCAAAAGTGTTATTTATCATTAAAAACGAACACGCATTCAAAGGATTAAAATTTAGTTCAGCTCATTCAATTTAAAAATTTTACATATTTGTGGCAAACGTTTTTTTAGCTCAATACCCCCGTGTCCAGTACCCTCGTGTCCAGTACCCTCGTGTCCTAGAATCGTTAAAACACGAAGTTCCATAAAAAATTTACATTTTGGTGGATATTTAAAAAAAATCGTACCTAAACTTTCTCGAGAGGAACGGGGGTCATATATAACATTCTAGTAGGAGTTCAGGATTGAAAAATTCGGATATTTAAGGGGGAGGGAGAGTGACCCCTCTGGATTTTTTCAGTAGGGGGGGGCAAAATTTTGAAGCTTGGGGGGTATATCACACTCTGCCCCTCTCCCAATCCATTTTTATCCATCGTCAAAATGAAATGATTTTTGATATTCCGCAATTCATGTTTTAGGGAACTAAACGCGGCTTACGTGCAAATGGTGAGGTTCATTTACGGCGGGTGGTATTCCCCTTGATTCGTATTTTCTTTTGGCAATTCCCTGGCTGAATTTCCACAGGGCTCTGTCCAGAACATAAGCGGGACGCAAATGCGGAGAATTCTTGACGTTGTATGCACATTCAGGGTGATCCTGCGAAATAGTAAATAAGATTTAAGTACAAAATATTAATTTAAGTTATTGCTATTTAAATCATTTTTACTTTAGGTAATTTTTTAATGATATTAAAAGGCTTTAATAATGATAGTTTTTGTATTTCTTTTTTATAGCGAACAATCTCAACGGACATAGCTTGCAATCTAAAAAAATTAAACCATGTTCCATCACTTACTGTTATAATATTTTTTTCTAAAATTTTACTTTTCTCGGGAGATTATTACAAAAAAAAATTGATACTTGATATATGAAAAAATTTAAACACAAACTTGGAGCCAAGGGCTGTCTGATGACGTATGATTCCAAACCACATCTGTGATTGTCAGAACATTCCATTCATTTTTCATTTTTTCTACCAGGTGTCCCACTTCTTGATAAGTTACCTTTTTACCTTTACCTATAAAACAAATTTCTATTTTCCAATTTTACTTTTATTTGTAAAATAATGTCAGTGTTTCGTATTTAATTAAAAGCTTCTTGGATATTTAGGGACGTACTTAGAAGCAAAAACGAGGGCATTTCTTCCCCAAAATACAATTTAAAATAAAAAAATTACAAAAAATGATGGGCTAGTTGGACTGCCACTTGCTCTCCCCTCTCTCCTAATAGGTAGACAAACGGGGGTTGGAGGACGGGTTTTAGATATACTTTCCCTAAAATTCTGGGTGTCCCAGAACTAAAGTTTTGGGACACCCAGAATGTCATTCCAGAATGGACAACCAGAAACATGTCCTTCAGACCTGTGGGCGGTCTTGAAATGCCCCTCGCAATATCAGTGGCTGTGTCCCGCCCTTGTTTTAATGTCTCTTTCCTCCAACCCAAAAATGAAAAAGTACCCTCAAATTAAAACGCCATTTTCGACCTATTATGACGCCATCATCGCAAAAAATTATTCAGTTTTTAGCCAATTTTAATGCTTTTAAGCCATTTTACACCTATTTTTAAATAAATTTCGTTTTTTTGTCCTTTTTTCCTTTTTTTTTCTCCATTTTTTTCTATTTCTTCCCTGCTTGCCCCTCTTTGTTTTATTCCTTCCTTGTTTCAAAAAAATTTCCCCCGCCAATAAAACCCCGGGGAGGTCTGATCCTTATTACGAATATGGACATACATGGACATGAAAAAGTTGGTTCGGGATTGAAGTTCCTTCGCCTCCATAAAATCAAAATTAAATTTTTGAAAACAACCCAAAAATAAAACATTATTGGTGCAGGTGCATTATTTTCTCAAAACAAGTGCAAATATAACAAAACAGACAAACATACATCAGCATAGGGGGGTAGGGTTGGGTCCACCCATAGATGAACAAGGGGGGTTAGGATGGGCTCCATGGAGCCCATCCTAGTGGAGCCCAGTGGAGCCGCTCCACCCTTCATACATGGGCCAGTTGGTCCGGAGTGGGGGGGGTTAAATAAACCCCAAATTAGGGATTTTAAAATCCGAGAAACGCAAAAATACCCATATCGTTTTTTTTTCTGGAGTGCATTTTACCCATATCGTTTTTCAATTTTAAAGAAAAAAAATAGGTAAAAAAAAACGCTACTTTTAGGTCAAAAAGTCCTTTTATAGCAAATACCGTTTTTATTCAATCAAATGTAGTTTTATCTTAAAAAAAACTTATTATTAAACCTTTAATGGTTTGAAAGTATTTTGCTTCAGACATTGGACCCCAACTGACCTCCCTCAAGGTTTCAAAATATTTCGACCCCTCCTAGAAAGCTAAGGGGGGTTCGACCCCCCTATGACCCCCTCCTAGCTTTTGAAATATCATTTAACCGGGGTAAACCCCCCTAGTTTCGGTGACCGCGTCTATTTATGGCTCCACCCCCCTAGCCCCAAAATTTCGGACCCTCCCCCTAGAAAAAAATCTAGCCCCCCCCCCTCCTCCCAAAATTTTTAAATTTTGACACCCTACCCCCTCTGCAATTCTAAATCGACCCCTCCCCCTCCGAGAAAAATTTTGTGTATAAATTTAGGTCAAAATTTACTGTCACAAGCACGGTTTTGTAGTAAAAAACAGTACTTTTGTACTCTTTTATAAATAAATAGCCTATTTTAGTATATAAAATTCTATTTTAGTGCTAAAAAACTTTAAATTAATGATTTAATGTGACTTTGTTTGGAAGCGGGACGCCTTTTGACCCCCTCTGGATATCAAACCTCGGGTCTACCCCGGGTCGAGATCCCTAAAAAACTAGGGGGTACGGACCCCCCTGGACTCCCTTTTAGCTTTCAAAGGGCCATTTACCCAGGGTAGCCACCACCCCCCCCCCGCTCCCTAGCAGCTTGTCAGTCCATGCTCATGTATGCAGACAAACCAACAAACAAACGAACAAATAACAATGTAGGTACTGAAAAAAGCTGGATTCAGTCCCAGTTGGTTTCGTAGCGAGTAACAGCTCTGCGACTTTCCTAATTCCTGCGTGGGAGTCAGGTGGATCATATTGTAGCCGCTCTCTTTGGCAACTCGGAGTCGATTTTCCCACTCTTGGAATGGTCCTAGAAGTTTAGCCAGGTAGGTGACGCATTGAACGCAGTCCAGCGGAAGAATTTCCGCATTTTCACCAGCCCCGACATGCAGTGAGGGTGCCACTTGGAAATAACCGGATCCACTCGGCTTGTTAGGAGGGCTAAAAACAAAAACAGTATCACAAGTAAAATTTACGGAGTAAAACAACTCATTTAAATTTAGGCTTGCTGGAGAATTACTTCGGCCCGACCCCCCTCCCCTTCTCCTTCCTCTCCCCACTTCTTAAAATTAGTTCAAAAATTATTAGTTTTTTATTAAAAAATAAATAAATAAACGCCTTTAATATATATATATAGTTATAATACACTACACAAAATTTACGATTTTTTTCTATTAGGGAAACTGACTTAAATTTAACCAGCCTTGATTTCGGCCACTGGCTATTATTTTTTGCTACGCAAAATTACAAAATGATCTGCGTATGGCAAGATAGATCGTCGTGTCATTCATCTAGTCATACGCATTTCATTTTTGAGCATGGCACAAATAACAGCCGGTAGCTAAAATTAAAACTGGCTCAATTCAGGTCAGTCACTTTAATACTCAAATAGTCATCATTTTTGTAAGAAAATATAACTGAAGTTTATTTTATTGCGATTTTTTTGAGTTTTAATTATAGCAGGACAGCAAGCATGTATCTGAGCAATTTATGAATTCACACCTATTTTTCCGTTAAATTTATGTTATATATTTTGTATAATACTATCCAGCATTAAAATTTACCAAAATGTTTCTTAATGAATAGTTTATTGTAATAATTTTGTACGCGATACCCACATAAACCCAAAGGGGCAGTCGTTAAAACATGCTATTAAGTTTTTTGGGCGAGATGAGTCACTGCTACCGGATTGTTCGCCCAGAGGTCCCCTGATCCAGATCTTTCCACGGTCTGGAAATGCCCCCTCTTTATTAGAGCATTTGCCTCCCCCCGCCCAAAAATGAAAAAGTACCCAAAAATTATGGCGCCATTTTTTTACCAATTATGACGCCATTGTCACCAAAATTTTTGCAGTTTTTAGCCTATTTCAATGCATTTTAAGCCATTTTAGACCTATTTTTACCTTATTTCCACTTTTTTTGTCCCTTTTTTAGTCCTTTATTTTTTCCCTTTTTTCTCTCCTGTTTGCCCCCCCCCGTTTCAAACAAGTTGCCATCCGTGCCCCCCCCAATAAAACTCCAGGGGAGGGGGGGGGGCAGTGCACACAGAGATCAACAAGGGGGTAGGGTGGGGTCCACCCCCTAGCCTCGAAATTTTGTCCCCCCCAGAAAAATTTCAGGGCCCCCTTCCCCAAATTTTCAAATTTTTTACCTTTGACCCCCTCTAGATTTTGAAATCTGACCACCCTCTCCCCTCTCGAGAAAATTTTAAGCACTTTTTTATACTAAATTTTATTGCAAAAACGTGAATTTTTAACACAAATTCATGTTTTTACACTCTTTTTATACCTAAATATTGCTTTTTATTCAATAAAATGTAGTATTATTATATAAAAAAACTATTATTAAATATTTAATGGTTTAAAAGTATTTTGTTTCGGAAATCGGACCCCACCTGACTCCCCTCTAGGTTTTGAAATCTTCCACCCCGGGTTGACCCCTCCTAGAAAGCTAGGGGGGTTCGACCCCCCTAGGACCCCCCTCCTAGATTTTGAAATTTCATTTACCCGAGGTAAACACCCCCCCCCCCAGCTTTTTGACCGTGTTCATCTATGAGTGCACAGTTCTGCCTGATCAGAGTGGGAGGAAAGAGTAACCAAATCGAGGATCGTGTCAGACGGTTTAGACCAACCATGATAGAAAGGTTGATTCACTGTAAAGGATAGAAACATCATTAAACATTAACTATGTTCACGTAGCCATGAGAATCATTATTATTCACAAACTTATAAAGTTATCATAATAAAACTCATAACAAAATTAAACCATGGACTGCACTTCGCTCCTACTTACTCGTTGTCCAGCGTAAAGTAATATCCAAAGGGTCCGGCTTGGGCGCACTTGATCTCTGCAAACCGGTCCAGGTCGTCGTTTTTCACTTTGCTCCCCTGATTCCAGACCAGCTCGAAGAATTCAGTTCGCTTCTCGGGCGCCGCCGCCCCGGCCTGCCCCGGCCCCGTCCCGCTCGGCTGCTGCGGCGGGTGATTGCTGAATAGGAGAACGCGGCGACCCATCAGACTGGGACCGAGGATAAAGCGGAGGACCCATCCTGTAATTTAAATTCTTCACTGAAATTAAAACGGACAGGGCTGCCCTCTAGAAGTTCGCCATAGATGTTTTTGGTCGGGTCCGCTAGGGGGGGGTAGCCCCCCGGGTGGAAGGGCAAAATTTTTTAGGGGGGGGTCCAGGGGGGGTCCGGGACCCCCCTGGCTTTTTAGGGGGGGTCGACCCCGGGTGCGAGATTTCAAATTTAGGGGGGGGGTCAGGGGGGTCCAATTTTTCAGCAAAATTTTTTAAACTCAATAATTTAAGTGTTTTTAGGTCTAATATTGAATTTTATGTATTAAAACAGCCTATTTAGGCCTAAAAAGTGTATTTAAACACTGTTTTTAACTAAAAACCTGTGTTTTTGACAGTAAATAAAAAAATATACTTCCAAATTGGTCAGGAGAGGGGGGAGGGGGGTCCAGCCTTCCAGGGGGGGGTAGGTCGGACCGCTCTCGAGCTTGGGGGGGAGGGGGGGGCCCCCTGGATTTTTTCCAGGGGGGGTCCAAAATTTTGGCTCTAGGGGGGGGTGCACCCCGCTGTCCCCCCCCCCCCCCAAAAAACATCTATGAAGTTCGCCCAGTATTTTTTTGGTTTTATTACTAGTGGCTGGTTGTGCACTGCTCTGTTTTGCTTTTAACCTTAAAATTCTAATGTTTTAAGATAAATTGAGAGTGAAGAAAAGGGAGTTAATAGCAGGTGGGGTGGATTTGGCCTCAATTGGGACTTTTTTGACAGGGGTTTCGGCGCTTTGAACACCCATTTTTTTTTTCCTGGTTAAACATTTTAAATTTTATTACTAAATAGGCACTTGGTTTTGTACTGGCTGATTTATTGCTTCGCAGAGGCCACAATTGTCCTAAATATTTTAACAAAATCAAAAAAGCTTTAAACAAACAAAAACAACAAACAGGAAATTTACAAAAAACAAACATTAAAATTTATTTATACCTTTTTCTAATCTATAAAGAAGTTTTTCTTGATGTTCACCATTGTTTAAAGTCAAGATTCTGGTTTGAGGAGGCATTTCTATAAATCCTTCCTACTTTTTCAACACTTGTTCAGTCCTTTTTAAAAGCCGGTTTTCCAGGTACAATAGTTTTGGTTTCAGTTAATTTGTAATCCTTTTGAATATAGTGATTTTTATTTGCTATAACAAAAATTATACAAAATTAAATTATAATAATAATTCATAATTAAATTAAATATAAAACCAAACAAAATAATAATAACAAATTTAAAAACCAGGATTGCCCTGCCCCAGAATTTTAAGGGGTTTGATTTCAAGCTTATCAATGAAATCTGAAGGAAATATATACTTTATATTAATACTTTAGAAAAAACCCTTCTGCATTAATAATAATAACATCTTAAAAAAACACGTAATATATGTTCACAAAAAATAACATATTGCTCTCTTTTTTAAAAGCTTTGTAGATGACAGAACCTGCATTGTCCAACAAGCAGTGCACTGAGTACAGAAAGGCTATAAATATGTCTTATAATATGTATTTACTTTTGGATCGGTCAAATCTTAGAAAAGATATAATACGCATTGAAAAAGTCCAAAGGAGTTTGGGGCAGGGGTAAAACCCACACCGGCTGGCCGGACGGACGGAAATCAATGGGATAAAACCCAAATTCCGGACCGTCGAAAAACGGTAATATCTCGAGAAATACTGCATCAATTTAAAAAGTAAATACATTATTTTAATGTTAATAGCATTCTACAAAACATTTAACAATTAAAAAATGTTGGTTTAAGACATTAAAAAAAATAAAATCTTCTGGGTATTTAGTTAGCATAATCGAATATTTGACTAATGCTATTTTTCCTGTTTGAAAACACGTGTTCAAAGTATTTTTTTACAATAAACGACTATAAATCTATATAATAAATTATATTTTGACTCAAATAACCAATAAAATACACAGTTATTTATGGGTTTCTAAAATACACTTCAAACGCTAGGGATCTTTTGACCATGGTCCAGTTTGGTAGACAAAAAATTTTTAACGCGCGCTTGAAGGAGAAAGAAAACCCCTGTCATTGTAATAATTCAGATTGTAAATCGATTATATAATTTTAGTATGAACTTTTTCTAATATTGTGCCTTACTGTTTGATTGAAAGGTACAAAGTTGTTTGCAGGGCGCGGAGACGCTGGGCGAGCTGACACTGGGCGCGGCCACGTCAACGTTATGGCGGAAATCGTCCCACCCAGTTGACTGGAAAAGAGGTAGAGCTGTTAACCATTTCCATTGCTGGATCTGGGCAGTGTCGCTGCGTGGAAGCCGCTCCGCAAAGGCAGCAGCATTTCTGGAGGAAATAACATGAAAAAAAAGACTGGCTGTGCTAACTAACTAACGTGATGGCGCCCGACGTTCCTGCGCCGGCGAGGTTTCGCAGATTCGTAGATATAGCTAACTTATTTTAAAAAAAGATCGCCGAAAAGTGAGCTAAAAGATTACAGTAATCGTATCAAAAAAATACAAGTGTCAAAAAAAACCCGGAAAATTTTATTTTTTTAATAGCGTAAACCAACATTTTATAATCGTTAAATGTTTTGTAGAATGCTATAAGCATTAAATTAATGTGTTCATTTCTTAAATTTCTAAAATTAATTTCTCGAGATATTAACGTTTTTCAGCGGTCCGGCGGTGTGGGTTTTACCACATTGATTTCCGTCCGTCCAACCAGTCAGTGTGGGTTTTACCCCTTTTCTTTCTCTTGCAGGTTATACTTACAGCAGATGTGGGTTTCCTCATGTAGATTACGAGTAGACTTAGGGTTCTAGCTAAATAAATAAAATATTTCCGCGGAAAACATTTCCGCAGCAGTATTTCCTCAGCATTATTTCAGCTTGAATGGAAGATGATTTCCGCAAAAAATTTTCGCAAGGGAACTTTTTCTTCCGCTTTTTTTTGTTTCTCATAATAGGTACAAAGTACTAAACGTGTACCAAAAATCAGTTTGAGAATTCTACCAAACAAACATAAATAAAAAAACAAGTTTCTAGGTCAATTCTGACTTTGCGATCTTAATTTTGGGCATTAAAAAGTGATTAAACTACCCTTTAAGAAATTAATTGGTGTTTTATAGCCAAAAAATGACCTTTTTTTAAGGCACATTTTGTGTTGTTAAGAAAATTTTTTTAATAGTGCTTTAACCAGTATGAATGAATATTTGTTAGATTTTCCAGAGTCTAGTGGTTCTAAAAATATATTTACTTTTTTTCTGGTCTTCACCAATTTTGTACATCAACCGCTTAAAAATGAATCAAAATTCAGTCGTAAAAAAATTAAGATTTAAAAAATGGGATAATTTAATAAAAATGCCTCATAATACAATTTAGCTTGATTTTTAGGCTTTGCTTAGGCTTAGAAAGAATGAATCTGATTAAAAATAAGCTTTTTAAACAAAAACAAATTTGTTGTCCATATTTTCAGTGGTACATGTGACTATTAAATTTATAACTTTTTGTAAATTTTTAGATTCTCCGGGCTTCCAGCAATGTTAAAACAAAGTTTTTATTTTAATTTAGCGGTTAATTAAAATGTTTTCTTAACAGTAAAAATTGTGTACGCAAAATATTGTCATCTTTTACCCCATATTATCAAAAATCGTGTTTCAATAAATTTTTAAAGTTTAAAAACGAGATCTTCAGGTCAAAATTGACCTATAAACATGTTTTCATTTAGTATTTGTAGCGTGGAAATCTAATTGATTTTTGGTACACGTTTAGTACCTGTACCAATCGGAAAATAACCTTAAAAATTACGTTGCATTTGAATTAGGAAGAGATTATGTATTATTTGACTTGAGTCGTATAAGTCTGATTTGATAGTGATGTGATGTTTGTATTTGATTTCTGGTTCGCTGAATTTGAAATTTTTGTAGGACGTAATAACTTATTTTAGTATTGTGTTACGGGAGGGCCTAATCCCCGGACGAAAATCCCCGGATCCCCGGACGAAAAATTAGGGCCTAATCCCCGGATGAAAAAATTGAAATCCCCGGATATGGCTTTTTCTCCGTAACCGCTGATTAGAATAGGTCAATATTGCACTGGCGTATACTATTCGGTGATGCGGTGATGTTAGCGCCCGTCGAGAGAGATAGCGCCCGTCGATAGCGCCCGTCGAGTAACTAGATTATACATTGTGCACATATTTTAAACTTTCCAAATTTTTCGTTTCCTAACTGGTATTAATGAAAAAATTTAACTAATATAACATTTTTGCGACTTAAGTTTTTGATATTAAAGTTTTTATTATTTTTTTTATTTTGACATATTTAATAAAACCCATGTAAACAATAATTTTACCCATTAAGCTGGCGCCCGTCGGTAAATTCTTATTGATTTAAGTCGTAAAGCTCTGATTCATGCTTAGAATCAATCTTTGTGACCATTTTTACAAGTTGATGTTATTTTGTTTTGTTTATATTCAATAGGTACATTTTATATGAAATTTTTAAATTTAATTTCTCTCGACGGGCGCTGGGGCTTGTCCATGAAATAGAGTGGTCCTTATTTCCAGCGCCCGTCGAGGATTTTTTTAATTTTACATTTTTTCTTAACAAAAAAACATCAAAAGTATAAATAAAGGGCCTAAAACCATCCTAAAACTATTTATATTGATTTTTTATTAAAAAAACTCTATATTTTAGTTATTTAAACGCTTAAAAATCACTGTGTACGTAAAAAAGCAAAGCAAACCTGCTTTTTATATATGCAAGGTTTATAGTAGTTCTTGACTGACGGGCGTTGTAGATTATTTCACACGAAACATAGAAGAAAAGAAATAAGTTATAAATGGACACCTTCATAAATGTACTAACAGCATTTTTCATTTATTTTAAATTCATATTTTTCACTATACATTTAGGCCGTCATATACTACATAGTAATGTATTTGTCAACATAATGATTTCGGTTTGGCATAAATAATAATTTTTTAAAATAACTTTAATTAAGATTTCTAAATTTTATTGTATTGGTTTTAAAAGTCATTATATATATCAAGATATATTTTTGTTATGTTGTTTTGTTACTGTATTATTTTGCTGTTAAAAGTAAATAGTTTATAAATTAAAACTTAATTTATAAACAGTAATACGTTTAATTTACCGATTACATGTCAAATACATGTATTTAAATTTCGAAAAAGCTATAACGAAAAAGATTGAAATAATTTTTAGCAATTTCTGATATATAATACTGTACTAGGTTTTTTAATTAAAATGAGCGCAGCTGTACGCGCAACACATGCCACCAAACAAATCGAACTTAAAGTTATAGAAAATGTACATTAATCTCAATTAAGTTGTGGTTGTGGTTAAAAATCTGATCTGCAGTAAATAATGCAGTCGATAATGAATATAATAATTACAACTTCACGAAAATGAAGTTTTCGTGTTTTTTTTTTGTTTACTAAATTAATATAACACTATTTCAGAAAATCATTACTATTCGCAGTATTGCGGCAGAAGTCGACACACAACGTTGTGTGACTAAGTACGTTACGCGCATTACGTGATCTGTTAATTTTGTTAATTATAAGAAAAACACACATACAATAGGATTTAATAAAAAACGTTAAAACATGAATTTTTAGGCATTACTTTCGAAAATTTCTTTTTTCTTTTGAAATAATATCAAAAAACCTATTTATAAATATATATATATAATATATATATATATATATATATATATATATATATATATATATATATATATATATATATATATATATATATATATATATATATATATATCTTGCAAATTCAGCCATAAGTTGAATCTAAATTATGAAAACATTTTGTCAAAAAACCATTAGCGCGGAAACAAGAATATAATAAACAAAAATATAACAAGTCGCTATCATTATGCATAAAAATAAAAACAGATGGACAGCATAAATAATCTCGTAACGTTTGATAGCGAAGGTAAGATAAATATTAATTTCCAAGACTGTTATACTATCATATATATGGACTGTTCAAATTGATTTTTCAAATTCTAACCACCCAGACCGGCTTTATAGATGCTGCAGAAACGTGCATTTCAGAGTCGCACTCTATTCGACGCTGTTCCTTATATATGGGCTCAAGCGAGAGTGGGTTTAAGAAGGTTAAGGACCTTTCATGTTTTTCCTTTTGTACCTTCCCTGTCTGAAATTCAGAACGCTAAAGAAATACATTTATGGTTTTATACCAGGGGAATGTAGTATACCTTCTAAAAGATTTTTTTAAAATATAGTTTCTGTAATGTGTCATAAATATCGTTCAAAATTTAGAATAACAAATCAATATGATTTTTTAAAATTATTTTTATCCTTTTGCCTGCTGTGTTTGTTTTTCAGAGTGTGTATTTTAGCACGCGAATTGCAGTTTTCTGCATAAATTAGAATATCAAAAAAAATTGTTTTCCTTGTAATTGTAATAAAATTTTTACGTATCCAGAAAGATTATTTAAGTAATTAGATTTGAGTTTTTGGTTAAAGAAATTTGCTAAATATGACAAATTAAAATATAAAATATTTTTGTAAGGGTTTGGGCTCCCTCCAAACTTGGTACTGTTAATTTTTTTGGTTAATTAATTCCTAAGGTTTGCTGATGGTTCTATTAAAAATAAGATTTAAATGCAGGCAATGGGTGTATGTGTGCTTTAAAATCTTGTTATGTAATTTTTACAATACACTATCAAAATGCAAAAAAAACAAGACCCTTTTTAAAGGAGTTCTATAAGTCCGTGCAAATTAATAAAATTATTAAAATTTTTGTTTTAATTTAATTTGAAGCATCGTTTTTTTATGTACGAGCAGACGGAATTGAAGAACAAATTAAAGGAACTGGCGCTGGAACTGAAAAAGCTTGGGTTTGGGGTCTCCGCGACCTTTTCCGGCAGTAAAGAAAAATTGTTATTGATATTGCAACAATTATCAGAATTGAGGTTCCGCTAAGTCCATGGAAAAATACCGTTCATATCTACTGTAGCTATTGGTCTAAAAAAACTAATAACTTTAAAACCAACCTAAACTCCGCAATTTTTTTCTTAAAACAAAACTTTTATTTATTTTATAATTTTCTCGCAATCGAAATTAACAGTTTTTACAATTATTATATGTTATCAACTGAGATTTTAGCTATACAAGCTATTGTACAAAAATCAAATCAACTCTTTTTGTGGCGAGATATGTTCCTTTAAAAAAAATTTCAGTAACTATGATTGTTTTTACTGACAAACAATGTTCCTGGATATATAATATAAAACTAGCACTATATATTATTCTGTAAGTAGTTTTGATAGAAATATAATTTAAATTAATATTACTTTGATTTGCATGGAAATACAAAGCTTGAAACAAAACTTTATATATGGGCGATTAAAAAAAATTGATTTAATACACAACCCAATCCACTATTTTTCCCTAAAGCCAGCGAACCCAGTACTATATTTCATGAATTCCAGCAATTGAAACTTGCATAGTATACATTTTTAAGCTGATATAAACTTAAAAATACTATAAAAGTGTATAACTATTATAAATAATATCTTCATTTCAAATATAAGCAAATTCATTACTATTTTATGTTCTGGCAGTGGCAATATTTTTTCAGCCTTAAATCTTTTTTCCATATTAGCTGTTACAACAGCAACTCTTTTCAGCTCTGATTCCAGTTCTTGTTCTAGTTTGCCTTTGCCATCAACGGAAAAATTCCATTTTGGCTCGTCAAACTGGTTGCTGCTTATGACTGGAACTCCGCGGACAATCTAAATCATGACGTAATAATTCTATTGACGAATCATAGTGAACCGCTCATCATGTAGGGTAGGTATATTCGGTTAGGTATAAAAAAATTAGGTATAAAAAAAAATAAAAAATAATAAAAAAATAATAAAAAATAATCCTAACTATAAAAAAAAATAAAAAATAATAAAAAAATAATAAAAAATAATCCTAACTTTAAAATTTCGGTTCGATTGTGTAGTTTTGACCATAAACGACAAATTTACGCGTTTTACGTTAAATTCAGCGATGAAAACAGTAAAACAAGAACTAAAAAATCCGCCGATTTTAAAAATAAAAACACGGTTGAAATTAAAAGAAAATTGTACCAAAAATATTACAAGCTTTTAGACATAAAATTGTATAAATTATTTCTAAATTATAGTAAAATTAAATACCTTTATTATTTGACGACATGGCTCTTATTCGTTTTAAAAGAATGTTTGGTGGCAGAAAAAAATTTGATATTTGCCCGTACAGATGCATTCTTGTTAGCTCTTGTCTGATTAATTGAAACCTGTCGTCCAAAATAAATTGTAATTGTCTGATGTATGATTCGATATTTATCAAGTCCATGGTTTTATTGATCATATGAAAAGATGGTTTTATTGATCATATGAAAAAAAGGTAAACTAAATTTGAGATATATGAAAATTAAGCCTGGTAAACCCAAAATGTAGGAATCAAAAAATCC
>JASAMX010004980.1:0-12410 GCA_030248175.1 Microlaimidae sp. YZB2_3 | reverse complement strand
TTATGGGTCCTAAATCTATGAATAAGACATCGTTGTATTTTTGACATAAAGAGTCAATAATATCAAAAATGCATGGTAGGAAAATGTACGACTGTTTGTTATACAGTGTTTTTAATTATATGATAGGCAAACCATAGCGTAATTTTTTATCAAGTAAAAATAAATATCACATAATTAATTTTTAACTAATTCACAAAAGAGTTTTTGTATAAAAACTGCAGAATATTCAACACGTTTACTTAAATTATAACGTGTGGAATATTCCAAACATGTTTTTCTGAATAAATTTAAAAAAAGACTCGAAAAAACTTTTTATATACCTTTTTGTAGTTCAAATATTTTTTCTTTTGCAAATGCTCCGTTAACATGTAAAACAATTCACATGCTTCAAAAGTCTAACGTTAAATGATTTCACATCTGAGACCTTGACACGTTAGAATTTTAAAAACCCTCAAATAGTGGGTATTATTTGTGATTTGCGGCTATATACTTTACGTTATAAAAATGGAAGTGGGAGGAGCTAAAAATTGGAGAAATTCACGTTTATTGGGGATTAAATTTTTCCAAGCGCATATTGGTGGAAAATAATTCTATACCATCATACTGCGAACATATTTAACAATGAACAACTTTTGTTTAAACGAAAGATTTTTACAATGGTGTGAGACTACAAAAAAAGTTTTGAAATTTCAAGAACAGTTGAAAAATTCGCAGATAGATTATTGATCAAATTGTGGTGTATTTCACAAGCCGTAGAGATAGTTATTTTTTGATTAAAAAATCTATACTGTGCTTAATAAGTAAATTTAACATCTGATTATGCACAGTATTAATTATCTTAATAACTGACCTACAGCATAATGTTTAAAGGAGCACTGTCACAAATCAAATTCCTATAACGCCCGAGCCGGACTCCTCCTTTAATACCAAACCTACCTAACTCAACTTTGGTATTTAAAGTGCTCCACTACAAGGCTACAACATTTTTAAATTTCAGCTGAATCGGTTCAGTATTAAAGGAGCTGTCCGGTTCGGGCGTTATAGGAATTGGATTTGTGACAGTGCTCCTTTAATTTCAAACTTTCAAGGGTTTGATGCTCAAAATATAAAATAAAGTCCCATTTTTTTCTATTTTGATCAAAAAAATATATTAGAATGTAGTTTTAATTTAAGTAAATAGTCAAATGTACTACTGCCAATTTTTAATACAAAAAACGGTTACCGTTTCCTTAATTCTATTCCTGCGCAAATTTAATTCAAGAAGAGAGGTCAGTGAATCCAAATTTGAGACACATGTAATAAGGTTGCCGGATAAGTTGAGCATTCTAAGGCACTTTAAGTGATCCAAATTTTCAATCTTACCTAAAATAAAAATAAAAACTATTGCGAAGAAACAAAAATCCAGTGGTTGGAATTTTATTTAAATCCACTTAAAGAGATCATTTTTTGTAAAATATACTTGCACAAAGCTAAGTTTTTTAACAAAAAAAAGTTTTAATTTAAGTGTACATACGTAACGTAGGGTAGCTGACTTAATTTCGGCCACCTTTTTTTTCTTTTTGGATAAGTTTTTTCTGGCTCTTCTAATTGCGCTAAGACTTGGTCTAAAATTGAAACGACAGCTATTTTTGTTATTCCAGTGCAAAATTTATAAAATTCTGTTACACTTAAAGTTTGAAAATCAGTGGAGGTTAAAAAATTTTTTAATAGTGGCCGAAGTTAAGGCGCGTGCCGTTAACTTCGGCTACCTAGGAAAAACTGACTATAACTATTGCTAAAACGAACATTAAATATTTTTAAAGATTACAAATTTATCCTAATGTATTGTTCCTATTACATATAACTTAATTTCTTACGTTTGCATACTTTTATATAGTTATTCGCAAGACTTTAAATACTTATGTCAAACCCTTAAAAAACACAGGTTTTAATAACACGTGTTTTTTTGTGGAATTTTTTTGGCATGAAAAATTATTTCAACTTAAAACGACTTTTGTTACAGCCATCCAACTTTAATGAAAGCCTGGTAAAATCATAGTTTCATCGTTTAGCGAGTGTTCTATTTCGACATATAGTTTGATGAATTTAAAGCTCAAAAAAAGTTTTTGGCCATTTAAAAAATTTGATTCGATCAGTTTTTCTTGCAATTTTATAGAAAGTTAACGAAAAATAGGGGGCCACTTTTAGATGTGGTTTGAAGTAATATGTAATTTAAAATTTTAAGAAAATTATAAAAATCGATGTTTTTAAATAGAAAAACAAATAAAAAAATCCTGAATTAGTTCTTAATCAAGTACCATTCAAAGTATTGATTAGAATTGTGTCTAACTATTTCCAAACTTTTATTAAAGTTTGAGCGAATCAATATTTTTTAAATTTTCATTTAAATTTTTTTCATTTGACGCCGAGAAACTACATTTCGAAACGTTTGTTTAAAAGTATCTTTTACAAAAGAAATCTCAGATGGGGCAGTAGCCGAGTGGTTAGAGTGTCGGACTCGTATCCTTGGACCCGTAGGTTCGTGTCTTCCGCAGGCTATATCTTTAACGTCGTTTTTAAAAAAAAATTGTTTTTAATTTTTAAGTTTTCAATTAAAAAAAGTGTTCTTTATTCAAGATACGCTAAATGAAAAATTAAAAAAATAGAATATTTTTGGTAATAAATTTTATTATAATATAATGCATTTTTGATATGTATTTTATTGGTGTCATTTAATAATTGTGGACCATAACAATTTTTTAAGAAAAATAAATGTCAAAAATTGAATGAGCAGGTCAAATTACGTTAGTAAAAAAAAATTAGAAAAGATCTGCCGTCAAATTCTAACTGTGGTGTTCTACTTTAAATAGAAGTTATTTTAATGTTATATATTGCTTAGTTATACTTTGATGCAGTTTAAACACAAAGCAGAAATCCAGAAAATCACAAAAAAATACCTTTTTGTATAAAAATGTTGATAATACAGAATAACACGAATATAAAACTTTAGTGCTTATTTTTTTGGTGCTTTTTTGTGTTTAAAAAATAAGCCAATTTTTGAACACCCTAAAATGGTGGCCGAAATTTAGGCCTGGCTGAAATTAAGTCAGATACCCTAAGCGTTACGTTAGCGTAAGCGTGAGCGTAAGATGTAAGCGAACACGCATTTTGAATTGTAATTGGTTTGAATACACGTAATTCTGCCGTGTAGGGCACACCATCTACTATTTATTTTTGTGTTAATATACAAACTAGTTCTAAATAAGCGTCTTTTACTGTACAAGAGAGGGTACAAAAAGAAAAAAATAAAATTTGAAAAAATCGTAGTTTTCTTAGTTTTTTTAGTTTAAACCTATGCTTAAAATTGATACACGATTATATTTTCACTAGGTTAAAATGCTTTAATATATCAGTTTGTGCTAAATAAGTTTTGGTTTTTTGATTAAACATCACAATAGTTAGAAAGCATCACTAAATTAGTATTTTGGTGAACAATGATTTTGAATTAGCAAAAATAAAGTTGAAATTGGTGCTTCGAAACTAATTTCCAGCCTAAATGGGGTTTTCTTAAAGTTTTGATTGTAAAATTATTCAAAATTTAAAAATTAATTTTAAAAAATCCATTCCAAATTTTTAAATAGAGCATTTTTTGTAATTGAAACATTAAAAATTTGGAAACCAAGCGCACCAGCAGCGCCGTACCTACGAAGCGGCAAAAAACTAAAAATCCTCAAAAAATGCTTTTGCTTTTCTAATAATAACAAATATTTAAGAAATTTTGCAAGGAAGAAGTCAAGATATTAAACCAATAAATATTTGAAATATTTCAAACCGTAAAATGTACTAGTCGCTCGCTGTTTCTCAATTTCCTCCCTACATATGATTGGCGCTAGCTGTATTGTACCCTGTTTCATACACTAAAAAATTATTATTCAGAACTATTCAATAAAAGTACTAAGAAAGAATTATTTGGTCAAAGACGTTCAAAAACTTATTTGGTCAAAAAGGAACTGTATAAAACAATACTACCACTGCAGGGTCTTTGTAAGGACTTAGAAAAAATATTAAACAGATAAACAAAATAATAACATAAAAATCAGATGACTCAAGCTAAAGAAAATATATTTTTGTAATCACCCAAATATCTTTTTCAAAAAAATAGAAGAATTCGCGAATCCGTCTAAAAATAAGAATATGGAAATCCACATCAATACCTGTTTAGTCGTACAATAATTAAACAAAATTATTTGCAAAAATTTTAAATATTAAATGCTTAACTTACTTATTAAATTACTGTGAAGGTCGATTACATCAAGCTGCGACAATTTCGAAAGCCCAGAAATTTTTTGAATTTGATTTTTGCCTAACATTAGCACCTGAAATACAACAAAATATTAAAACAAAATACTATAGCGGGTCTCAGTTAGGGACTCGATCTCGGAACCTTCAATACGCAAAGCGAAAGTTCTGTCACTGCGCCATAAGCTTGACATTATTTATTATCAGCTTTCGCGCCATTATCAGCATTTTACCTTGATTCACCACAGCACGATATTTTCTGAAATATTATAAAACATACTTTTGTCTTTAAAAAATTTTTAAAAAAACTTATTATGAAATTAGATTTAATAGATTGCTAGTCAGGTATAATAAAACATTGCCTTTTTAAATCAAAATAATTTATTCCAGTATCGCGTGTCATACTGTCAACTTGCACGTTTGCGGTAAAAAGGAAATTTAAAAAATGCTTTATAACAATATGGTCAAAACAATTTAATCTAAAACAGGAGACTAAAATTTAAAAATCAAAAAGTTGACTAAAGCAACACCAAATGAAGTGTATATAAAAACAAAACCTTTAGTGAAGGTAAATCTTCAAGACCAGTAATTTCCTCGATTCGATTGTCGTAAAAATCCAAAAATACCTAAATATCAAACAATATCAAAAATATGATCGTAAACAGGGTGGTTGCTTGGAAAAATTGATAGGTTATTTGTTTAAAAAATAATTGTAGTAGCAGGGGGGGTTGGGGGGGGGGGGGGGGGGGGTTCTGGGGTCTTGTTTTTGGTCCTTCTTTTTGGTCTTCTATCTTTTTTTTTCTTTGTTTCTTTTTTAATCTTTTTTTTTTTATTTTTTTTTTTAATATTTATGTACGATTGCACACTAAAACTTTGCAAGAAGAAATGCTTATATACCAGAAAACTTTCATAAAATTTTCCTTGTCAAAAATTTAGTGCACTGCCTACTGTTCTTTTTAGTAATCGATTTTCTAATGTTTTATTCACGTCCCTACTAACTCAATTGAAAAAATTTAAGTATTTGATTTAACACATATTCATAATTAATTACATATATTTATAATTAATTACATAATTTATCTCACAAAAAGACAAAATTTGTAAAAATTAAGTGAAAAAAAAAGACTGAAAGACTAAACAAAAAAAGTTTAGCGTTTTTTTTGTAACAGAATTGTTTAAAATTAGAACAACTTAACGCAAGAGGAAGTTTAGTTTAAAAAAATGGAAAGTTAACGCTTTATAATAGGGTTCTAGTTAAAGCCAAAAAAATTTATAATAAACAGTTAATATGTTTTTGTGTTTCCTATGGCGATGGTATAACCGCTGTTTATGTTATTATGGTTTATTTATAGTAGAATAAACGCATTCAATTTTAGTATTCCGACCCGATATTCTTTTGCAGATTATATTTTCAATAAAAAATATTGTTTAAAATTAAGAAATATAAAATATTTAAAACTTTTAAGAACATTAAAAACGCCATATAGATAAAATTACTTACTAAGTTTTTGAACCCAGACACAAATTCAATAACCTCAATCGCATTGTGCTGGTAATTCATGACTTCTAAATTTGGCTCATTTTTGATTTGAAGGCATCTAAAATAATAAATTATTTATTTTTCTAAAATTAAAATATAAAAAAAGCCATTCGTACTTACAATCATTATCAACGAAATAAAATTTTTGGTCATTTTTATCAGTGACATGACCACAAATAAGGGGTATCAAGGCGGGCAGGGCAGTTTAAAAATTGCCGGTGTCATATGATATTTTGTCTCCCGGTGTAGAATGACTCCCCGGTCAAAAATCAGGGGGGTCAAAATATCATGCGAGATGTCGTATGATATGTTGACTCCCAGTGTAGAATGACTCCCATCGGGATAAAATGACTCCCCTTATTAACATTGGGGAGTCATTTTATACCGGGATATATTGACTCCCCCAAAAATTTCCATACATTATTACTTAAAACTGTGCACTTCCGCTCACTATATTTAACGTCTATGCCTAAGCCTAAGCCTAAGCCTAAGCCTAAACCTAAGCCTAAGCCTAAGCCTAAGCCTAAGCCTAACCTTGTTACCGGATGGTATATTTTTATTTTGCATGTTGGATTTTATATTACAAACAGTTTTTGTTTTTAAAAAGTTTAAAGAAAAGTTTTGTGGTCTGATCGGCAAAACCATTGCATTTACATTTATATTGAAAACAGGCATGTGTCATAGTATACACAATTAAGAATAAGTGACATCTAACCAGCGCAAAATGTATGATAAAAATTAAAATTAATTTTTAAAAGTTTTTACAATACAAGAAACAGGGGAGTCATTTTATCCCGCAGGGAGTCATTCTACACCAGCGTACAACCGGTGTAGAATGACCGGGGAGTCATTCTACACCGGTGTATTTTGACCCCGGGAGTCAAAAATTAAGGGAGTCGAAATATCCCGCGACACCGGCTTGTATAGTTTTAGCAGCGGCTTTTAAATTTTAATTTCAAAGAATTTTTACGGGAATTAGAAAAAACATTTAATTTCAAAGAATTTCTACGGGAATTAGAAAAAACAAACGTCAAACTAACCAAAGCAAAAATAAAATTTAATTTTTTTTGGAAAATTCATGTTACATTTTATGCCATTTGACGGGTGATGGGCCGAAACTCTAAGAAAAAAAAAATAGAACAAAAATATAAAACTTTTGAAATTTCTTTTTTAAAAACATATTTTCCCAGTATATAAGAAAGTTTGATCTACTATCGGTTTCAAAAGTTAGTAATAATCAACCTGAGGCTAAGGCTTTCAAAAAAGTTTTTGTTACTGTTTAAGTTTTTTTTCTAAGCAAAATTCAGTTTTCAGTTTTCAGACCACTCGTCATTATAAAAGAATTAAATCTTGCTGCCTAAAATTTTTGTGGCAGGATGAAACAACATAATTTAATGATGTGCGATTGTTAGGTTTTTATACAAAAAAAAGCATTAAATGCAATTTTTTTATTTTATATTTTTACAAAATAAACAAAATTCCGTCAGTTCTCGCCGATATGACTTGCATTTTAGTTTAAACTTACTTAATTTGGTGTTCATAAAGTAATGGCTAGAAAAAGCTATTTAATCTTAAATATTAAATCATTTTTGCTAATTTTAAATGAATTGGTTGGCCAGTCAGGTTCAACCCGTTCCCGTGATCCTTTTCCCCGGTTACGACGTTGAAACGGACCTTTACGAACGCACTCTGATTACCAACAAAAATAACGGGAAATAATACGTTTACAAAAACACTTTTTACCGGGGAACGGGCCATTACGAATGCACTCTGATTACCAGCGAAAATAACAGGAAATAATACGTTTACAAAACCACTTTTCACCAGGGAAAAGGCAATGACGGAAATGGGTTAATATAGTTTTAATTTTGCTAAGCTTAATGTTTTTTAGGTTAGAATTCCCGCCTACGGCTCTGAGTTCCTTCGGTTTTAAGTTCCCGGGATCAATTTACCTGGTTAGCAGTTTTCGTTCCAAATTCACTCTGGTCGAATTGCGATTCCCGTGATTGATTGCCTTTTCCCGGTTACGACGGTGAAATTTACCATTACGAACGCACTATGTTTATCAGCAAAAATAACGAGAATTAATACATTTACAATTTGCCTGGTTAGCCGTTTTCGTTCCAAATTTACTCTTGATTCGCGATTTTCATGATTGATTGCCTTTTCCCGGTTACGACGGTGAAATTTACCATTACGAACGCACTATGTTTATCAGCGAAAATAACGAGAATTAATACATTTACTATTTGCCTGGTTAGCCGTTTTCGTTCCAAATTTACTCTTGATTCGCGATTTCCATAATTGATTGCCTTTTCCCGGTTACGACGGTAATATTTACCATTGCGAACGCACTATGTTTATCAGCGAACATAACGGGCATTAATACATTAACAATTTACCTGGTTAGTCGTTTCCGTTCCAAATTCACTCTGGTCGGATTTCGATGTTTCTCCTCCACCGAGCGAATAAAAACTCTGGAATCTGTGGAACTAAGTGACGCGTCGGATTTCGGCCTCCTGGATCGAACGAAAACTTCTGCAAATAAAAGATTTAATATAAAAACGAAAAAATACAACACTACAGGCAACTAGCACTGAAGCTGTTTAACCCGTACTCAACCGGTCCAGTTCTAGAACTGTTCGGAACAGGTTCTAGAACTGTTCCGAACAGTTTTAGAACTGTTCGGAACAGTTCTGTTCAGAACAGTGTCAGAACTGTTCAGAACAGTGTCGAACTGTTCAGAACTGTTCAGAACAGTGTCGAACTGTTCAGAACTGTTCAGAACAGTGTCGGTGTACTTTCCAGTTTGCCCAAATTTGTGAGAAATTCGGCATTTGAAAATGCCGAAGTTGTACTTTGGTGCATTATAAAAGTCACCGAAACATTTTCCAACACTTATCACGTGATTTTATTGTGTATTTCCGTTGTTTTATGTGTTTAAATATCATTTGCGGAGTTTTATTTATTTTTTGATTTTGAGAACTGCAAATCAGTCCTAGAACTGTTCTAGAACTGTTCGGAACAGGTTCTAGAACTGTTCGGAACAGGTTCTAGAACTGTTCCGAACAGTTCTAGAACTGTTCCGAACAGTTCTAGAACGCATAGCACAGGGGCATGTAGAGTACCGGTTAAGTTTTGATACTGGCTTAACTACAGAAGGAACAAAACAAATGCAGTCATTTAAAAAAACAAGGTGCCCGTGTCAGCCATACGGCTGATAAATATTTTTCCTGTATTTTTCAGATTCATTTGCTAGTTCTTTTTCAAAATCTAACCCTTCTCTGATATTTGCTGGACGGAAAGCTTTGCAATGATAGCTTATTTAGGCCAATTTGTTTCGTGGTTGGCGAGAAGGCTCCCTTAACTTTTTGATAAAACTTGGTTGTCCAGCACAAAGATATTTGTTTAATTTGTTTTTTCAAGCATTCAACCCCTTTATGACATTCCCCGGATTGGAAGCTTTGCAATGATATCTCATTTAGCTCAATCCGTTTTGTAGTTAGAGAGAGAGGGGGCCCTCCTCTGTCCCCTCTTCTCTTTTGGCTGACACGGGCACCTTGTTTTTAAATGACTGCATTTGTTTTGTTCCCTTCTGTAGTTCAGCCCGGTATCAAAAAGTTGTCTTCTTGGGCGGGGGGCGGGCTGCCTGCGTGCTATGCGTTCTAGAACTGTTCGGAACACGGCTCTAGAAGTCGGAACTACGAACCTGTTCCCGAACATAAACCTGTCCGACTAGAACAGTTCTAGGGAGACTGATTTTGAAAAAATTCTTTTAATCAAAAAATAAATAAAACAAATTCCGCAAGAATGATGCTTAAACGCGTGAGTCGACGGAAATGCACAAGAAAATGACGGGGGGAGCATGGGAAAATGCTTAGGGGAAAAGTATGATGCACCAAAAAAAATCTTGCCGGGGGGTTCGAATGCCGAATTTCTCACAAATTTCGGCAAACTGGAAAATACACCGACGGTGTTGAGGAACAGTTCTGGAACGATTCGACACTGTTCTGGAACATTTCTGAACAGTTGGGTATCTGAAATAAATTTAATTTCGATATTCAGAACTGTAGAAATTGCTGCAATTTATTTGGACGGTTGAGCTACGGGTTAGACAGCTTTCGTGCTAGTTGCCTGTAGGTGTTGTATTTTTTTCGTTTTTATATTAATATGCTTTTATTACAAAAGTTTCGTTCGATTGCCAGAAGGCCGAAAATCCGACGCGTACTTAGGTTGCCACAGATTCCAGAGTTTTATTCGCTCGGTGGAGGAGAAACACCGCAAATCCCGGAGCCAGAGTGAATTTGGAAGAACGAAATATTTAATGTATTAATGCCCGTTATTTTCGCTAATGAACATAGTGCGTAATAATGGTAAATATACACTCGTAACCCGGGAAAAAGGCAATCCGATTATGGAAATCGCGAAATGCAAATTTGGAAAACGAAAACGGCTAACCAGGCAAAATGCATTGAATGTATTAATTCTCGTTATTTTCGCTGATAAACATAGTGCGTTCGTAATGGTAAATTTCACCGTCCGTAACCGGGAAAAGGCAAATTCAAATTGGAAAATCACAATAGAGAGTAAATTTGGAACGAAAACGGCTAACCAGCAAATTGTAAATGTATTAATTACTCGTTATTTCTGATAAACATAAGTCGTTCGTAATGGTAAATTTCACCGTAACCGGGAAAATCCGATCACGGGAATCGCAATTCGACCAGAGTGGAGCGCGTAGGGTAGAGATGATCCCGGGAACGAAACCGAAAGAACTTCAGAGCCGTAGGCGGGAATTCTAACCTAAAACATTAACTTGATTGCTTTTTTGCCTGGTGAAAAGTGGTTTTGTAAACGTATTTCCTGTTATTTCCCGGCTGGGGGTCCAAGAATCCGTCCGTAATGGCCCCTTTGCCGGTAAAAGTGTTTTTGCTGAGAATTTATTATTTCCCCGTTATTTTTGTTGGTAATCAGATCCGTTCGTCGTTTTAAACATCCCGTAACCGGTCGCGGTTGAACCTGACTGGCCGACCCATTCATTTTAAAATTAGCAAAAATCAATATTTAATTAAATAGCTTTTTATTAGCCATTATTTTATGAAACACCAAATTAGTAAGTTTAAACTAAAATGCAAGTATTATGGCTCTACGGAATTTTGTTTATTTTGTAAAAATATAAAATATGAAAAAATCTCATTTTAATGCTTTTTTTTGTAGCGTAACAATCGCACATCATTAAATTATGTTTGCTCATCCTGCCACAAAATTTTCAGGCACAAGATTTCATTTCTTATAATGACAACTGGTCTGAAAATGAAAACTGAATTTTGCTTAGAAAAAAACTTAAACAGTAACAAAAACTTTTTTGAAAGCCTTAGCCTCAGGTTGATTATTTACTAACTTTTGAAAAACCGAATAAGTAATCAAACTTTCTTATATACTGGGAAAATATTTTAAAGAAAATTTCAAAAGTTTTATATTTTTGTTCTATTTTTTTTTCTTTCATTTTTCGGCCCCGTCACCCGTCAAATGGCATAAAATGTAACATTTCCAAAAAAAATTAAATTTTATTTTCTTTCGTTGGTTTGACGTTTGTTTTTTCTAATTCCCGTCAAAATTCTTTGAAATTAAATGTTTTTTCTAATTCCCGTAAAAATTCTGAAATTAAATTCTAAAAGCCGCTGCTAAAACAAGCCGGTGTCACGGATATTTCGACTCCCTTACTCCCGGGGTCAAAATACACCGGTGGATCTGCCGTCGTACACCGGTTGTACGCTGGTGTATGGCTCCCTCGGCAAGAATGACTCCCCCTGTTTCTTGTATTGTGCTAAAAAACTTTTAAAAATTAATTTTAATTTTTATCATCATTTTGCGCTGGTTGAGTGTCACTTATTCTTAATCTGTATACTGCGTGCTCTTTTTCAATATAAATATTAAATAAATGCATACAATCAAAGCCGAAACTTTCTTAAACTTTTTAAAAACAAAACTCTTTTGTATTAATATAAAAACCAACATGCAAAATAAAAATATCCATCCAGCAACCTAGCTTTAGCTAACTTAGTTTAATTTATTTAACTTAGGCTTAGGCTTAGGCTAGCATAACGTTAAATATAGTGAGCGGAAATACAGCAGTTTTAATAATAATGTATGGAAATTTTTAAATATATCCGGTATAAAATGACTCCCCAATGTTCTCAATCTCATTTATCCCCCAAATCGAGTTGGTACAGTCAAACCCGACATCTCGTCTCGACATCTCGCATGATTTTGTACAGTAACCCCTGACCCAGACTCATTCTACACAGAAACAAAATATCATATGACACCGGCAATTTTTTAAACTGCCCCTGCCCCGCCTTGATACCCCTTTATTCGTTCGTGTCCACTAATAAAAATGACCAAAATTTTATTTCGTTGATAATGTAACATTTTTTTATATTTTAATTTTCAGAAAAATAAATAATTTATTATTTAATGCCTACAATCAAAAATAACCAAATTTAGAAGTAAATTACCCACACAATCGATTGAGGTTATTGAATTTGTGTATAGTTAGAAAATTCATAATTAATTTATACTATATAAGCAA
>JASAMX010004975.1:0-16848 GCA_030248175.1 Microlaimidae sp. YZB2_3 | reverse complement strand
ATTGCTCACTAAGAGCAAACAAAAAAGCGAGATAAGTGTACTCAGCCCATCCCACATACATTTATTATACCGTGATGTTTTGTACTTCCACTCGCATCTTCATTAGTAACTGTAACACTTGTATATACGTTTCATTCGTTTGAGAAGATAAATAAGATATGGAGATAATTTTATTTCAAAAATGTGCACCAAAGAAATATAGAAGCAATTGTCTGTGCTACCCCCAGTTTTGGTGCCCTGTTTAAAAATGAATATAATATCATTATAGCATACATGGGCAAGTTGGTCCGGAGTGGGGCGAATGTTAAACAAACCCCAAATTAGGAGGGGGTGGGGGGGTTAAAATCCGAGAAACGCAAAATACCCATATCGTTTTTTTCTGGAGTGCATTTTACCCATATCGTTTTTCGATTTTAAAGGAAAAATAGGTAAAAAAAAACGCTAATTTTAGGTTTAAAAAGCCTTTTTTATTGCATTTTGAGCTATTTTGACCTCAAAATCTAAGTTTGGAGGCAGTTAAAAGTCATTTTAAAGACATTTTTTTCTTCATTTTTCCAAAATTCGGGGGTTAACCTTTTCCTTCCCCCACTTCTAAGTGGGGGCGGGTTAAACCCCCTTCTTAGAATTTGGGGGAGAGTTAACCCCCCAACCCCCCCTCCCCCCGTGCCCATGTATGCATTATAGCCATTTTGACCCATTTTAGCAAACTTTTTGTTGTTTTTACCCAATTTTTGCATAACTTAAAAATTTTTAAACCTATTTTTAGTTAAATTCCTTTTTTTTCTATTTTATTTTTGCGAATCCCCAGTTTGAAAACAAAATATTATTCCTCCCTCTTCTCTCCGAGCCCCCGGTTAACAACCCGGTGCGAGGGAGTATTTTGTCGTTACCACAGTAAAATGAGCCACAATTTGGATAAAATACATGCGACTGTGACCATACATGGGCAAGTTGTTCCAGAGTGAGGGGGGTTTAAGCCCCAAATTAGGAGGGGGGTTAAAAAATCTAAGAAACGCAAATTACCCATATCGTTTTTTTTTTCTGGAGTGCATTTTACCCTATTGTTTTTCGATTTTGACGGAAAAATAGGTAAAAAAAACGCTAATTTTAGGTCAAAAAGCCCTTTTTATTGCATTTTTTGAGCTTTTTATTGCTTAAAACATTCATTTTGACCTCAAAACTTAAGTTTGGAGGCAGTTAGAAGACATTTTTTTCTTCATTTTTCCAAAATTGGGGGGGGTTAACCTTTTCTCTCCCCACCCCCACTTCTGAGTGGGGGGGGGGGGGGTTAAACCCCACTTCTCAGAATTTGGGGGGGGGTTAACCCCCCCCAACCCCCCCCGTGCCCATGTATGACTGTGACCATAGGTGAGAAAGGGGGGTAGTGTGGCGTCCACCCCCTCCGCTAGCCTTGAAATTTTGGGGGCCCCCTAGAAAAAAGTCCAGGGGCCCCCTTCCCCCAAATTTTCGAATTTTTTACGCCTGAACCTCCTCAAGATTTTAAAATCTGACCCCCCTCCTCTCTTGAGCTTTTTGACCGTGTTCATCTATGGGTGCGCTAGAGGAGTTTTTTTAAATCAGTAATTTAAGTGTTTTTAGGTCTAATATTGAATTTTATATATATACTAAAACAGCCTTTTTAGGCCTAAAAAGTGTATTTAAACACTGTTTTTTACTAAAAAAAACTGTGTTTTTAGAGAAATAAATATATACTTGTAAGATTGGTTCAGAGCTGGGAACGGGGGGGGGGTCGGTCTCGGCTAGAGGGGGGGGGTCAGGCTGGAATTGCTGCTCGAGTTTTTGGGGAAGGAGGGGAGGGGCCCTGGATTTTTTCCAGGGGGGTCCGAAATTTTGGCTCTTAGGGGGAGGTGGACTCCTCTGTCCCATAGCATGGGTATGGGGTGGGGTCGGGGGCTCAACCCCCCCCAAATTCTGAGAAGGGGGTTTAACTCCCCCTCACTCAGAAGTGGGGGGGGGGAGAAAAGGTTACCCCCCAATTTAAGAAAAAAAATCTTTAAAATGACTTCTAACTGCCTCCAAACTTAAGTTTTGAGGTAAAAATAAACATTTCAAACAGTAAAAAGCTCAAAAATGCAATAAAAAGGGCTTTTTGACTTAAAATTAGCGTTTTTTACCTATTTTTCCTTCAAAATCGAAAAACGATATGGGTAAAAAGCACTCCAGAAAAAAACGATATGGGTATTTTGCGTTTCTCAGATTTATACCCCCCACTAATTTGGAGTTTAACCCCCCCCACTACGGACCAACTTGCCCATGTATGCTCTGTCCCCCCCCCCAAAAAAACACATATGCTTTCCACACTACTCCCCCTCCTCTTTCTATCCTCATAGCCTATGGACATTACAAGTTTTAAAACTTTCGACTTTTTCACTTTATGGCCTAATAGTTAAAAAAAACTCTTGAGTGTGTAAAAAAAGAACAATTCACTTTTCGATTTTGAAAGTGCAATAAAAAAATAACAGAGCATTGAATTCTGGCCGTAATATATAATCATTTTTTCATCGCAAAAAAGTTTAAAATGAAGATAATATTACACAATTTCTTTTTCGCGAAAAAAGTTGTGTATAAATAAATGAAAGATCGTTCCTTTGATAAGAAATTTATTTTTTACCGCTGCACGAAAAAGTTTCCATTTTTTAAAAACAAGCCACAGATCTGATAAAAAAAAATCCTGTACATACAAATATACAAATTGTTTTTCATATCACTGAGCGTATCAACAAATAAAAAAATCTTTTGAAAATTACTAAAATTTAATAGTCTCCACATACATGAGCATGAACCGGCAAGCTAGGGGGCGGCTACCCCGGGTAAATGGCCCTTTGAAAGCTAGGAAGGGCGTCCAGGGAAAGGGGTCCGTACCTTCCCTAGCTTTTTAGGGGGAGTCGACACGGAGTAGACCAGTTTAAAATCCAGAGGGGGGTCAGAAGCATACATGGGCACGGGGGGGGGGTTGGGGTGGGGTTAACCCCCCCCCCCAAATTCTGAGAAGTGGGGTTTTACCCCCCCCCCCCACTCAACCCCCCCCCCCCCCAATTTTGGAAAAATGAAGAAAAAAAAAATGTCTTTAAAATGACTTCTAACTGCCTCCAAACTTAAGTTTTGTGGTCCAAATGAATGTTTTAAACAGCAAAAGCTCAAAAATGCAATAAAAAGGCTTTTTGACCTTAAATTAACGTTTTTTACCAATTTTTTCTTAAAAATCGAAAAACGATATGGGTAAAATGCACTTCAGAAAAAAAAACGATATGAGTATTTTGCGTTTCTCGGATTTTAACCCCCCCCCCCCTAATTTGGGGTTTAACAACCCCCCCGACTCCGGACCAACTTGCCCATGTATGGTCAGAAGGGGTCCGGTTTCCAAAAAAAGCCACATTAAATCATTTATTTTAGTTATTTAGCGCTAAAATGGAATTTTATATACTAAAATAGGCTATTTATGTATTAAAAGAGTACAAAAGTATAATGTTTTTTACTACAAAATCGTGTTTGTAACAGTAAATTTTGACCTAAATTCATACCAAAAATTTGGCTCGGAAGGGGGTTGATTTAGAATTCCAGAGGGGGGGCGGGGGTAGGGTGTCAAAATTTAAAAATTTTGAGGGGAGGGGGGCCCTAGATTTTTTTCTAGGAGGGGGAGGGGGTACGGAATTTCGAGGCTATGGGTGGGTGGAGGACCCACCCCTCATATGCTCATGTATGGTCCCCCCCAGAGCCGGTCCACTAAACACGTGCTTACTAGGTGCTATATGTTAGCACGCTGTTTAAAACTTGGTAATGTTTTAATTTCTGGGTTTTTCCTCGAGAAATCTTATTAAACTCTTTGTCCGCGTGGCATAAATTAATATTTTATTAATTTTATGCATATTTGTTATAAATACAAACTAATATGGTAAAAACCCATAGTTAAGGGTTAGCAAAACTAATAACTAGGGGTTAAGACTTTATTAGCTTTTATTTAAAGCAAATATGCATAAAACTGTGTGAATATTAATTTATCCCATTTAAAAAAAGAGTTACATTTGATATCTTGAGAAAAAAACACCATAATTAAAACATTATCAAAAGTTTTAAACAACGTGCTAACTTTGCACCTAGTCAGCATCAGCACGCCTTTAGTGGACCGGCCCCAAGTGGACAGCCTTGCCTCCCGTGTTTGGGGTATACCCGGCTCCTCCCTAAATTTGAGGTGTTCTGTTATCAGGGTAGATAGGGAAAAGCCTTAAAATTGAGTCTCGATAATAGGTGGACAGGGGGGAGGGTTGAGGGAGGGGAGTTCGGGTTATACCCCCAAAAAAAATCCTGATTATAGCCGACACCCCCCTAAAATTTGGGGGTACCCCGGACACCCCCCTAAAATTTGGAGGGTCCCAGTACTAAAAACGCTAAAAATGGGGTGTTTGAGGTATACCCCCAAAAATTTTTTGGGACACCCCCCATAGGTGAGCACGGTCGGGGAAGCTAGGGGGGGGTAGTTACCCGGGGTAAATCGAATTTTGAATTCTAGGAGAGGGGTCGCTGGGGGGGCCGGACGCCCCCGAGCATGTCAGGGGGGGGGGGGTCGACCCTGGGTGCGAAATTTTGAAATCTAGAGGGGGGTCAGGTGGGGTCCGGTGTCCAAAGCAAAACAGTTTTAAACCATAATAACTTTAATAATTGTTCTTTTTATAGGATAATACCAAAAATATATAATATACCGAAAAATGTGCAACTCCTATATAAAAAAAGTACAGAAAAGGTGGCCTTTATAATGAGCCTCTCCATTTAAATGACACTCTCCACTATAATGGCATAGTAGCCATTTTAATTCGGCGAGTTAAAATGGAGAGGAAGCTATTATAATAGCCATTTCTTGACTTAATTTCACTTCATATATACTCACAAAGTCTAATACTGTCCGGGCCGCACGAGTTTCCCCGTGTTGGTTTAATACTGTCCAACACGCAGAAACTTGTGCGGCCCGGACAGTATTACACTTGTGAGTATATATGAAGTGAAATTAAGTCAATAAGTGGCTATTATAATAGCTTCCTTTCCATTTTAACTCACCGAATTAAAATGGCTACTATGCCATTATAGTGTAGAGTGTCATTTAAATGGAGAGGCTCATTATAAAGGCCACCTTTTCTGTACTTTTTTTATATAGGAGTTGCACATTTTTCGGTATATTATATATTTTTGATAATACTACATTTTATTGAATAAAAAGCAATATTCATGAATAAAAAGGGTGTAAAAGCATGAAGATGTGATGAAAATTCACGTTTTTGGAAGAAAATTTAGTATACAAAAGGTATCTAAAATTTTCCCGAGGGGGGAGGGGTGGGGTCAGATTTCAAAATCTAGAGGGGGTCAGGGGTAAAAAATTCGGAAATTTGGGGGGAGGGGCCCCCTTAGATTTTCGTCTAGGGGGGCCCCCAAAATTTCGAGGCTAAGGGGGGGGGGTGGACCCCACCCTGCCCCCCCTTTCTCACCTATGACACCCCCACCCGAAATTCGGGGGTCGGGTATGGTATACCCCCCTCAGGAATCCGGGAGGCTGCCCACTTATGGTCTTGGGGAAGTGGGGGCAGGGGTAGCTTTCCATGGGCCTTGGGGGAGAAATGAACGACCACAGGGACGTACCCAGAGTTTCATTTTGGGGGGGGGGGCGCATTGTAGTACAAAAAAAAATTTTGGGGGGGGGCGCCCCGCCCCCCCCCCCCCCAAAAAAATTTTGGAGGGGGGACGGAGCCCCCCTTAATTTTTGAAAACGTTAAAAAAGCAGGGATAAACGTAGATAAAGCTGTGTAATACACTGTTTTTGGTCTAATAACCTATTATCTAATGTTTTTAGCGGTAAAAATATATTTCCTTAGTTAAAAATTACATAAGCACACATTGGCAGAGCCTGGATTTTACAAAAAAGGAATTTAGAGACGTTAGTTTCAGACCCCTTGGCTAAACCCACATTGTAAACCAAAGCACATGAGCAGCATCTTGACTCCATGTTTTCTAGGGTACCTACCTATATGAAAAAAATCCGAGCCAATGCTATAGGCGGCAGGAAAATTTAGGAGGGGGGAGGTACATAAATCACTAATATGATTGTTTGTTTTGCTTTCTGTGTAGTACTTATTACTTATAAAACTTATTGTACTAACTTTAAAATAACATTAGCATCAGGCAACATAAATAACGAGATATATATGTATGTATACTATAGAAAGTGACCGCTGAGTGAAGCGAAGCGGAACAAATTTTTGGTTTTTGGGGGTCCATTGGGGTATTAAAATTATTTTAAAGTTTGGCGCCGAGCGATTAGCGAGGCGCTAGAAAATTTTGAATTTTTAGCCTCTGAAAACCCCCAAATTTTACTATCTGGCGACCCCGCCCCCCCCCCCCCCCCGCCCAACCACTATTTTTATTTTTCCTCCTGTCCGACCGTTTCGGGGAAAGCGGCCCCCCCCCCCCGGGCTACGTCCCTGAACGACCACACGGTACCTTTAGGTGATTTACCATTAACGTACATAATACTGTCGTTGGCTAGGCGCGAAGGTTAAACGAGTAATAAATCCGTCCTAAGCTGGCTAAAAACACCTTAATCCGACAAACTAACAAATCGCCTGTTTAAAAAAAAACAAAACAAACATAAAAGCCGCTAACGAGGGGTTCGTGATTTATCACGCTCGCGCACAAAAACAAGCGAGACATCTCCAAAGCAAACAGCCGAAAAAACAAAATAAACAGAAAAATTGCCTGTAAACTATAAAAACTTTCAATTATTTTGATCTTCAACGTTGGAATTTTTATGTTTTTGGTTGACTATCATGTTAAAGCATCAAACTATATTATACAATTTAGGGTTAAGTGCTCCCTGAACAGCAGAAATTTAAGCTTATTTTGTTCATTCTACAGTTCGAACGAACGTATATACACATCAGTGAATTGAACTAAAATTGGGAAGTGAAGGTAATACATATTGGTAAAGCAGTAAATAACCGGAAAAAAATTCTCGGAAGGCTGCAAAAAAATGTTACATGTGGATTGACTTATTTAAAAACTTTTTAAATTGTATTTAGTTAAAAAAAACAGAATTACGAATTCCCATAGCAATGTGCAAATTGCACATACAATAAAATAAAATTGAATAAAATGAAGAAAAAAGTATATTCCATCATAAAATTAAATTATACACAATAGGCAACTAAACGCTATTTTTTTTTCTAAACGCACTGCAATCTCGGAACACCTTGTCTGCCGCATACAATCCAGAAGAAGTGGAGATTTTAAAATTAAGAAAAATTCAAAACGATTTGGAATCGGTTTTAGAACGTGAGTGTGTACAAATCAATACTGATTTACGCTGATTTAAAGGCGCAGCGTCAGATTTAAAAACGATAAAACCAACAAAATTACCGCCATAAACAACCGGAGCGACACTTCAGGAACAGATTTTCTCGCGGGTTTATGGGAGTATAAGTTTAACCTACCACTCTACTGTAGCAAATATTTTTGAATATAACATACTTTTCATCCGGTATATGTATTTTAAACAGGGGGGACTCCGGTTGGTAATAGAATTTCAAGCGAAACAAATCATCGCTTTTTTTAAAATTACATACAAGTTTTGGGGGCATTTTTTTTTTAAATTTAAAAACATTCGCAGATCGCCTATGCAAACTTTTTAGAGAAAAAATTCAGTAGCTGTATCAAATTGAAAGTGAAAAACGAAAACAATTGGAATAATCTGGTTGAAGGGCTGGGTGACAAACCAGCCTGTGTCATCTATGTTGATCAACGGAACTCCTGTGTGATTTTTATTTATTTTATGATGCCATAATTATATTATGCTTTCAAAATTTATTATATATATATATATCTAAACTCAATTGTATCAAAACTTATTAAAAAAATAATAGCCCTAAAACGCTGTAACATGTAGAATAATTTTAACCGAAATCGCTCATTCAACAGGCCGAGTTCCGGACCTCTATTCGCAATGGACTTCCAGCTCCCTGGACCCCCCACGTCAAAAATTTTGGCCTTCCATCCGGGGGTGGACACCCCCTAGCGGACCCGACCAAGAACATCTATGAATACGCGACTGGAGCTTCGGAGCACGATAAACTCTTACCATGCGATGGTCATAGATGGGCAGGGGGCATGGATGAACACGGTCAAAAAGCTAGGGGGAGTGTTTATCCCGGGTAAATGAAATTTCAAAAACTAGGGGGGGTCAGGTGGGGTCCAATTTCCGAAACAAAATACGTTTAAACCATTAAATGTTTAATAATAGTTTTTTTATAAGATAATACTACATTTTATTGAATAAAAAGCGATATTTAGGTATAAAAAGGGTGTATAAACATGAATTTGTGTTAAAAATTCAAGTTTTTGGAAGGAAATTTAGTATAAAAAAAGTACTTAAAATTTTCTCGAGAAGGGAAGACGGGGGTGGGGTCAGATTTCAAAATCTAGAGGGGAGTCAGGGGTAAAAATTTTGAAAATGGGGGGAGGGGGGGCCCTGGATTTCTTTCTAGGGAGGGCCGCCAAAATTTCGAGGCTAGGGGGGGTGGACCGTGGGTGGACCCCACCCTACCTCCCCCCCCTTGTTCATCTATGGCAGGGGGGGTGGTTGGGAGGTTATACCCCCAAAAATCCCGATTATAGCCGACCTAAAATAGGGGGGATACCCGGACAACAACCCTAAAATTTGGGGGGTCCCAGTACTAAAAACGCTAAAAATAGGGTATTTGAGGTAGTATACCCCCAAAATTTTTTTGGGACACCCCCCACAAATTTCGGGCGTCGGGTATACCCTCTCCCCAAAATCAGGGAGGCTGCCGACCGATGGCCATGGCCATAGCCGGAATTTTGCGACAGTGGAAAACTGCGGGTCATTCCGCCAAAAATGCATTCTATCCAGTGCTTGTTTAAAAACGACAGGGGGAACGTTCCCTCTGTTTATAGGTGGGCAGCCTCTCGGATTTTGGGGGGTATATTCAACCCCCAAAATTTGGGGGAAGGGGCTCCGCCCCTTGACCCCGCTGGGGGGCTCTTGCCCCCCAGACCCCCATATCTGGGGAGCTGCCGCCCCCCAGACCCCCCTTCAGGGTTAGTACTTAGTAGTGCCCCGAAATGAAATCCTGAGCACGCCACTGCTTTTTGGTATATATTTTTTACAAAAAAAAAAATTATAATGCAATAAGTTCAGGCACATACGATCGTAAAACAACAATATTTATTGTATAAAAGCCGAAAAGAATCTGCGAAGAACCTAACCTATGCAGAGAGGAGCGTGGATTGCGGAATGTTGTTTTGAAGTGGATTGTAAGCTTGCGGACATTTAATCTTTTTTTAAAATCTCCACTGACTGCGGAAAACCGATGACCACCACTTTTAACTGCCGCCGGCCAGTGTCCAATGTTCATAGCGCGCCTTCACCACGACAGAATAAATCAGAATCGTCATTAAATACTCATAACTGAGACTCTTTTTTATCTTTTAACAGACAAATAATTTAAACAAAATGAGTCAGAGTCACGTTGATTTTATGTTGGTGCCTCTTTGCAGACCTGTGCGCTGCCCCCCCGGGGTGTTATTAATGGGGGGGGGCAATTACGAAACGGAGGGGGGGGGGGGGGGCACGGAGGTGGCAAATTCTTTGAAACGGGGGGAGCAAGCATAGATGAACACGGTCAAAAAGCTAGGGGAGGGTGTTTACCCTGGGTAAATGAAATTTCAAAATCTAGGAGGGGGGTCGAACCCCCTAGCTTTCTAGGGGGGTCGATCCAGGGTGGAAGATATTAAAACCTAGGGGAAGGTCAGGTGGGGTCCGATTTCCGAAACAAAATACTTTTAAACCATTAAATATTTAATAATAATTTTTTATAAGATAATACTACATTTTATTGAATAAAAAGCAATATTTCGGTATAAAAAGGGTGTAAAAACATTAATTTGTGTTAAAAATTCACGTTTTTGCAATAAAATTTAGTATAAAATAGTACTTACAATTTTTTCGCGAGGGGAGGGGGGAGTCACATTTCAAAATCTAGAGGGGGGTCAGGGGTAAAAAATTTGAAAATTTGGGGGAGGGGGGAGGGCCCCTGGATTTTTTTCTAAGGGGGCCCAAAATTTCGAAGCTAGGGGCGTGGACCCCACCCTACCTCCCAACCTTGTTCATCTATGGGGGCAAGCAGGGGAGAAAGAAAAAAAAAGAGAAAAAAGAAGGGAAAAGGGGAAAAAAGGACAAAAAAAAAGCGAAAATAAGGTAAAAATAGGTCTTAAAATACATTGAAATAGGATAAAAACTGGAAAAAAATCGCGATGATGACGTCATCATAGGTCAAAAATGGCGTCATAATTTTAGGGTACTTTTCATTTTTTGGCGGGGGAAGGGGGAAATAAAACGGGGGGGGGCAAATCCTCCAATAAACCTGGGGGGCATTTCCAGACCGTGCACAGGTCTGAGTGTCAGAGTAAACGTGTCAGAGTTTGTGTTTGTGTCAGAGTAAACGACGAAATACTCGTAAAAGTCCTAACTGCAACTCGTTTTATCTTTTAACACATAAATCGTCGTTACTACGGCAAAATGACCCTGACTGTCATTATAAAATACACGTAACTGTGACTCATTCTGTAGTTATTAGGGTCCTGTTTTAAATTTAAAATAAGTCACAGTCGCATATATTTTATACGAACTGCGACTCATTTTGCCATAGTCACTAGAACTGTTACGAGCATAGGTCACCGACCTTCGACGGCTCAGGGGGGGGGGGGTCCCCCCCCGGGGTGTGGAGGTTTTTGACCTCCAGGGGGGGGGTCACACCCCAGGGTGTTTTTTTTGAAAAAAAGCGGGGGGGGTGGTCACACCCCGGGTACCATTTTTTTGACCAAAATTGACAATTTTTTTACGAAATTTGACCATTTTTTAAGCATTTTTTGGGAAATTCTAGTTAGGGGGGGTGGTCAAAAATGGGCCTTAGGGGGGGGGTCAGGGGTTCAAGGGGTGGATGGGGGGGGGGAGGGGTCAAAAATGGGCCTTAGGGGGGGGGGGGTAGGTCTCAGAGGCCGTAGGGGGGGGGGTGACCCCCCCCAACACCCCCCCCCCTTGGGTGACCTATGGTTACGAGTCAGAGCCACGTTGATTTTATACGCAGACCTCAGACCTGTGCACGATCTGGAAATGCCCCCACCCGCTTTATTGAAGGATTTGCCCCCTCACGCCAAAAAAATGAAAAAAGTACCCTAAAATTATGACGCAATTTTTGAACTATGATGACGCCATCATCGCGAGTTTTTTGCAGTTTTTAGCCTATTCAAATGTATTTTAAGCCATTTTAGACCTATTTTTACCTCATTTTCGCTTTTTTTTGTCCCTTTTCCCCTTTTTCCTTCTTTTTTTCTCTTTTTTTCTTTCTCCCCTGCTTGCCTCCCCCCGTTTCAAAAAAGTTGCGACCCCCGTGCCCACCCCCCTGTTTTGGAATTGCACCCCCAATAAAGTGAGGGAGTGCACATGTCTGTTATACTCATTGCGATGTAACCGTTTATGCCGTATACCAAAAGAAAAAAAAACCAAAAAACCAAAAGCCAGAAAGCAGTCCGCTGCAAAATTGGGGAAGGGTTAACCTTTTCTCCCCCCCATTTATTAGTTGTGGGAGGGGTTAAAAAAAACCCTCCTCAGAATTTGGGGGGTTAACCACCCCAATCCCCCCGTGCCCATGTATGCGCTGCATAGATGGGCCTGGGAATTGGTGGAGAGAGGGGCATAGGTGGACAATTTTCCGGATTTTATTTTCTTGAGGGGGGTATGGTCTCCTGTACCTAAAAATTTTGGGAAGGGCTGTCCAAAATTTTTTTGTGGTATACCTAAAATAGTCAATTTTTAGCGTTTTAAGTATTGATGAGATCCTTCAAATTTTAGGGGGGAGGCGTGTCCGTGTCCAGGCCGAAACTTTATAGTGGGGGGGGGGTGGCGAAAGTTTAGGGTTTTTTTTCAGGGGGGATATAACCATTGGTGGGCACAGTAGTGGTGAGGGGGGTCTCCATCAAGCCAACCTCCCCTAAAATTTAAGGGGAACTCCGGACACCTTCCCCCCTAAAATTTGGGAAACCCGTGTACTAAAAACGCTAAAAATAAGGTATTTGAAGTGAGGTATCCCCAAAAAAAAATTTTTTTAGGACACCCCCCTTCAAATTCCAGGGTCAGGTCGGGTATACCCCCCCCCAAAATCCGGGAGGCTGCCCAGCTATGGGTAAAACTCACCCCACCATCTTCTCTGCCAACCTATGGGGGGAGGAGGTGTTGGGCTCAACCACACTTCCTAGAAAAAAATTAAGCAGGTTAACATACCGACAGCCCCCTTTCTAAAATTTGAACCCTAGAACCGCAAATGTCACTAAAATTGTAAGTTTTCGATTTCGATTCGTCGATAAAAAATATTAAAAATGAGGTTTAGTTTAGTAGGGTTATGCTCTTAAAAATTTCGGATATAACGTAATAGCCCATTAAAAATTCAGAAGGCTGTCTACCTCTACGATTCGTTGTATTATAAAAACGCATATTCACGCAAGTTAAATCTCGCTAACTTAAAAAAATAAAAAAAATAAACAACGAAGAAACCAGAAAAAAAATCTAAGCTAAATTCAATCCCACAAATAATGGTATTTTAATCTTTTTTTAATTACAACTTTGAAAAAAAAAACTTTTCAATATTAAAACGAACGCGCTTAGCAGACCTGTGCACGGTCTGAAAATGCCCCCCCCGTTTTATTGGAGGATTTGCCCCCCCCCCCGCCAAAAAATGAAAAAGTATCCTAAAATTATGACGCCATTTTTGACCTATGATGACGCCATCATCGCGAATTTTTTGCAGTTTTTAGCCTATTTTAATGTATTTTAAGCCATTTTAGAAATATTTTTACCTTATTTCCGCTTTTTTTGTCCCTTTTTTTCCCTTTTCCCTTCTTTTTTTCTCTTTTTTTTCTCTTTTTTTTCTTTCCCCCCTGCTTTCCCCCCCCCGTTTCAAAAATGTTGCCCCCCCGGGCCCCCCATTTTGGAATTGCCCCCCCGTTTTAACCCCGGGGGGGGGCAGTGCACATGTCTGCGCTTAGGGTCACGAAGAATTGAAACACCCGCAGAAGAAATGAAAACTATATAAACGATTCCCTCCATTCCACCATTTTTATACTTAAAAGTTATATATAGCTTATATAAGTTATATATAATTTTCATATTTATCTTCCCTGGACGGGGCCGGGTGTTGATCCGCTATTTCTTCATAAAAGTCTCAGTCACACAAAAGTTGACGGCTTCAAAATCGGCTTGGACAAACATCGCACTCTTGACACGGGGATATTAGCGCTTAGCACTGGAAGACTGGATTTTTTTTCACACTTTTTATAAAACTATCGGCGACACTTAGATGTATATTATGCAATAATAATGGCGCAAGTGTAAAGATCAAGTGAGAAAATAATGCGATGAATAAAAAAACCTGATTTTTCCCCAAAATTGGGGAAACGCATATTTTTATTTTTTAGAAACTATAAATATATATAATAAAGCTTTTGTCTTATTTGATTCAGAAAAAATTGCAAAAATAAAAATTAGGCGTGAATTCCTCCTGAAAAAAATCTGGGAGGAATTTCAGCATTAAAATTTTTTTGAAGTTAGTCTACTTCCCCTAATTGTCTATGCCTCCATTAAAACTGTGATTACATCTACCCTTTTTAGTGTTAAAAACAAAAAAAAACAGGTCTTTTTGTCGTTTTTTTGTGTAAAATTCAAAGCAGAGACCGACATTTTTAGATTTATGTTCGTCTCCCCTCGATTTCGCAAAAGGACCTAATATAGTTTCCTAATTGTTGTTACAACAAACGAATTTACATTGATGTTACAAGGTTGTTTAACAGCGTACATATTATATACTTAATTAACAAACAAGGTTTAAAATTAACCGATTTTAAGTATTATAAAGTATTGCAATACATAAACCATTGTTTAAAGCTAAACATGCGTTGGAATTTCGAACGCATTAATTGTAAGAAAATTGATTTAAAATTAAATACTTTGTATCGTACAAACACAATCTGCTTAAAATTAATAGTTATTTTTAGAGATAGCGCGGTTTTATAAAACGTATATCAATAATAATGTAGCTTTTTTATTCATCTAAATTAATTGTACAACTTTTATAATATATAAATAAATATTCAGACCTGTGCACTGCATCCTCCCCGGGGTTTTATTGGGGGGCAATTGGCGCCATTCCAAAATGGGGGACACGGGTGCAATTTTTATAAAACGGGTGGGGGGGAAAGCAGAGGAACAAGATAAAAACAAGAAAAAAGAGAAAAAAGAAGAAAAAAAGAAGAAAAAAGGACAAAAAAGCGAAATTTAAGTAAAAATAGGTTTAAAAAGGCTTAAAATGCATTAAAAGAAGTTAAAAACTGCAAAAAAATTCGCGATGATGGCGTCCTAGTAGATAAAAAATTCCGCCTTAATTTTTGGGTACTTTTATTTTTGGGGCGGGCAGCAATAAAACGGAGGGAGAGAGGGGACATAGCCACTTACATGTCTTGAGGGGGGGAGGCGATGGGGCATTTTCAGACCGTGCAGCGCAGGCGATGAATATTAGTGATGTTTCTATCCTAACACGGTCCGCAGCTCCGCCTATTGAAAACATCAATTCAAACCTTGAAATATGTTTTAAATTATATACATATTGTTTAAGGGCAGAGGCGTGCCGGTGTCGCAGAATAGATCTTCCCCCCTATTTTTCTTCCCCCCGGAAGATTTATTCTAGTGCGCTCTAGAATAGATCTTCCCCCCCGGAAGATTTATTCTGGGTCACTCTAGAATAGATCTTCCCCCCGGAAGATCTATTCTGATTTACGCCAGAATAGATCTTCCCCCCTCAGAATAGTTATTCCCCCCGGAAGATCTATTCTGGTTCAAACACCAGAATAAATCTTCCCCCTCAAAAATTTGCATAAATTTTAAAATGATACGCGAGAATTTGTTAGGGCAAATTTTAAAAACATAATTTTTAACACAGAAGGTTAAAATGTTACATTTAGAAAAAAAATAATTTGTTTTTTGTATTTTTATATAAATCAACTTTAGCTTTAATTGTTGTTAATTCAAAAAACAGTTGAGCATTGACATTAATAATTAAGTATTATTTAGTTGGTTTTCGGAGATAAAAAAATACGTTTGCATTAGTTCGTTTGTTTGAGTATGTAAGAAAATATGCCATAATTAAATAAACTGAATATTTTTTAAAGAAAATTAATATCGTGAAAAGGTTTTTTTAAGTTTATCAATTTTTAAGACAAAGTATAATAAAAAAAAGACATGAAAAAATGACACCAGTTTAATTTCTTTTCGATCAGTATTTAATTCATTATTTACCTTTCAGTTTTTGCTTCTTATAAAACATAATATATAGACAAAAATTGAAATAAGAAGAAATAAAAATTAGATTATGAGTATCCATAAGTGTTTAGTTTTTTTTATTTAAAAGTCAATACGAAAACAAAAAAATCTCTCATGTTCAGCAGTTAATTCAACATTAAACAGGTTTAAAGTTGTTATTTTTTTGTTGTTTAGGTTGATTTTTAGGTTTTGCTTAGGCTTAGGAAAAAAGTTTTTTTGTCTTTAATCAGAAAGTGATATTTTTCGAAGATATGCAGAATGTATTTTTTCTGGCGCCGCCAAACTTTCCTACGAGTTCTAACTTTTTTCATAATATGTTACTTAATATTTTAAACGGTTAATATTTTGAATTTAAGTTTTCTGCTTAGGTTTGCTTAGGGTTCACATTTTAGCTTTATAGGATCGAAATCCTAATTTTAAATAAAACAATCAAAAGGTGTTAATTTAAAAAAGGCAGGTTTTTTTTTAAATATTTCGGACATCTCAAATGTGTGATTAAAATAAAATTTATTTTTTTGTGTTTATTACCAATTCTTTGATCTGAAACCTCGAGTATTTTTTATGAATTTTTTTATTAAAAGAAAAAAAACCTAAATGACGCAAAAAACAAAAAAAAGGATGTTGTTTTTAGTATGCAAATAATTGTTACATGATTTATAACAAGGGGGAAGATTTATTCTAGAGTGAACACCAGAATAAATCTTCCCCTCTCTGCTAAGAATTTTATGCAAATTTTTGCTGTATGCTTTAACACAGGGGGGAATAAATATTCTGAGGGGGGAAGATCTGTTCTGGCGTGAACCAGAATAAATCTTCCGGGGGGAAGATCTGTAATGGGGGAAGATCTATTCTACGACACCGGCTATTGATAATACAAAATAAAATAACCATAAGAGGGGGAGGGGGGGGGGGGGGGTTGGGGGGTTAACCCCACCCAAATTCTGAGAAGGGGGGGTTTAACCCCCCCCCACTCAGAAGTGGGGAGGGAGAAAAAGTTAACCCCCCAATTTTGGAAAAATGAAGAAAAAAAATGTCTTTTAAAATGACTTCTAACTGCCTCCAAACTTAAGTTTTGAGGTCAAAATGAATGTTTTAAGCAATAAAAAGCTCAAAAATGCAATAAAATGGGCTTTTTGACCTAAAATTAGCGTTTTTTTACCTATTTTTCCTTCAAAATCGAAAAACGATATGGGTAAAATGCACTCCAGAAAAAAAAACGATATGGGTATTTTTCGTTTCTCGGATTTTAACCCCCCCCCCTAATTTGGGGTTTAACCCCCCCCACTCCGGACCAACTTGCCCATGTATGCCTTCAAGTGGTGTACCTTTCTAACCTTTGCCATTCAAATTTAAAAGAATATTCTTGTGTTGTGTGTTTAACTGCGCCTTTAAAATTTCACAAT
>JASAMX010004974.1:0-14494 GCA_030248175.1 Microlaimidae sp. YZB2_3 | reverse complement strand
GCAAACACATGATAAAAATATTCACAATGAACGATTATTTTATTACTATTTTCAAGAATATATAACACAAGAGAATGTGCGACTATACACTAAATTTTTGACCAAAATTTTGCGAGAAAAGTCGCACTTTTGAATTCGTGTGCGACTTTTCTCTCAAAAATCCGCCATTTTCTGATAGTTTTCCCGCGCTGCGATTTTTTACACAGTGTTAGTTTTCTCGCAGTGGGGACAGCGACTTCTTTCGCACTTTATGCTGCTTTATTCGCACTGCGATCATTTTCGCACTGCGAGTCGGGCTGCGCAACAAAAAAATACAGACGCTGGTAGTCATTTTTAATGGAGTAAAACACTTCGAAACTGCTTTATTTACTGCTTAAAAGTGCTGTAAAGTTACTTTATCCAATTAAAACTAAAAAATTTTAACATCTTAAGGTAAAATAAAACCAATTTTCACTCATTTATAAATAAAATTTTTACGTCCCGCTTTGTTTTTTTTTTTTCGTTGTGCAGCCCGACTCGAAAGTGCGAAATATAATTGAAGTGTGCGAGGGAAACAGCATAGAGTGCGAAAAGAGTCGCAGTCCCCACTGCGAGAAAATTAACACTGTGTAAAGAATCGCAGCGCGGGAAAAACTAACAGTAAATGTGAGATTTTTGCGAGAAAAGTCGCACACGAACTTGTAAGTGCGGCTTTTCTCGCAAAATTTTGGTCAAAAATTTAGTGTACAGTCGGAAATTCTCTTGTGTTATATATTCTTGCTATTTTTTAAAAGAAATTAAAAAATAATTTAATAAAACCTGTTTCGTCTTTTTGCATAATACAGGTTTGGACTTGTCCGAGGGAAAGTTGATACTTAAATTATTGACCAGGCTGAAGATTATCGGGCTTTAAAAAAGTTTTCTAGGGTGAGTATAATCGTAAAAGTATGCTGAAACCAGACTAACAGACAGTTTATTGATGCAAATCAAAATGAAGGTACACAATGGTTTATTCTAGTTCTAGCAACAGAATACATTCACAAATCTTCCTCTTACTGTAGTGCTGTTTAGTCGCATGTACTTTTTGTATATTTAAAAAAAAGTTTTCATCGCTGAAACCTTTTTCTGGAAAAATAGTGTAAAGATTTTCAGCTATTAAGGGTTACAACGGAATTTTGAATCTATAGAAAGGTGTACAGGAGTATTTTGATGATTATATTAGTAAAAAGAATTGAAATAAAAACTTGACACAAAACTTGACCGATAAAAACTTGACATATTGACCAGGCTGAAGATTATCTGGCTTTGAAAAGTTTTCTGGAGTCAGTAGTACTATAATCGTAAACAACAAATCTGCTGAAACCCGACTAACAAACAATTTATGATGTAAAATCAAAATGAAGCTACACAACAGTTTTTTTTTCTAGTTCTAGCAACAGTATACATTCAAAAATCTTGCTCTTACTGTAGGGCTGTTTAGTCGCATTTACTTTTTGAATATTTAAAAAAAGTTTTCATCTCTAAAACCTTTTTCTGAAAAAATAGTGTAAAGATCTTAAGCTATCAAGGATTACAACCGAAATTTGAATGAAGAGAAAGGCGTGAAGAAGTATTTTGATAATTATATTAGTAAAAAGAAGTGAAATAAAAACGGACGCAAAAAATACCAAAACATTTCGTACAACAATTATTTTTGAACAAAAAACGTAGATAAGTAAACTTTAATACAAAAATTAAACGCAATAAAACGCACATATCCTAACTCCTACATTTCACCGTTAAAATATAAAACGTTAGAATTTAAAACACAAAAAATCGTTTTATTTCCGTGCTGTGTACTATTTTAAAATATGTTATTTGCAAAAAAAGACTAAAATTAAGCTTGTTTTCGATGCAAAAAATGTAATAATCACACAACCACAATAAACGAAATCTCCTCAAGCCATTCCCTTATACAAAAAACCCCCAAACGACATACGATTGATAAAAAAAATACACAAAACGTTGTAAATGAAATCAGTATCTGCAGTTATGGCAACGGCACAAATATACGCATAATTTTTACAGCCAAAATGCTATAGATTGCACTTTTACACAACAACATTTTTCTTCGGTTTTTAAAGCTGAAGAAAACGTTTTCCTTTTTAATCTGTATTTTTTAAATATTAAATCGACAGGTTTTCGCGTGAATCAAAGCGTTAATTTTTTTCGCAGTACTATGCTTCATGATATACATGGTGTATTGTATCAGATGGATTTTTCTGTTGCACTGTTTAATCTATGAAAGATGATATTGCTCAGTTTTTTTTATTGAAATTACTACATACGTTCTTTTTTAACCACATTAGTTTATTACACAGTGTTTCGCGTATTTCTACGGTTTACAACAAGGTTTGTGTTAATATTTTTATTAAAAGCTAATTCCGAATATTTAGCGTATTAAAGTTAAAATAAAAAATATATAAATTTTATTTTTTCTACAAACTTTACTTTAACTCTTTAAAAAATTGAAGAAAAAATAGTCCGACATTTACCAACAAGTATGATTAATTTGTGCCCTATTTATTTTAATTTGATTTATTTGTAGATTTAGTTGTTTATTGGACTGTTATTTTTGTGCCATGCTAATCCTTGTTGGGGTTTGCATTTTGTAGGATGAATTTTTGCAAGGGATTGCGTTTTGCGTTTATGTGCGTGTGTGTAGTGTTTCTGTTTTAACCTATCACCACAGCGATCGAAGATTATGCGCGTAAAAGGGATTATTCTGTGTCGCGGGTTTTTTCGACAAAATCAGTGGCAAAATATAGCTAATTTTTAATTAAATATTAAGATTCAAAATGACAAAAATTTCGATATCCATTTCAACACAATGTTTTTTAAATTCAACTATTTTAAAGTCCGATAATCTTCAGCCTGGTCAATAATTTAAGTATCAACTTTCCCTCGGACAAGTCCAAACCTGTATTATGCAAAAAGACGAAACAGGTTTTATTAAATTATTTTTTAATTTCTTTTAAAAAATAGCAAGAATATATAACACAAGAGAATTTCCCAACTACCTTTTCCCGCGCTGCGATTTTTAACACAGTGTTAGTCTTCTCGCAGCGGAGACTGCGACTTTTTTGCACTCTATACTGCTTTATTCGCACTGCGATTATTTTGGCACTGCAATTATTTCGCACTGTCGGGCTGCACAACAAAAAAATAAATAAAAACAAAGCGGAGCGAAAATTTTGTGTTTAAACGAGTAAGAGTAGCTTTTTTAACTTAAGATGTTAAAACCTTTTAGTTTTAATAAAATAAAGTAACTTTCCAAAGTTATAAAATTAAATTAAACAAGTTTTAAAGTGTTTTACTCCATTGAAAATGACTACCAGCGTCTGTCTTTTTTTGTTGTGCAGCCAGACTCGCGTTGCGAAAATAATCGCATTGCGAATAAAGCAGTATATGTAGAGTGCAATAAAAGTCGCAGTCACCACTGCGAGAAAACGAACACTGTGTTAAAAATCGCAGTGACACTGTGTTAAAAATCGAAAACTAACAGAAAATGGCGGATTTTTGCGAGAAAAGTTGCACACGAATTCAAAAGTGCGACTTTTCTAGCAAAATTTTTTCACAAATTTAGTGTACAGTCGGACATTGTGTTGTGTTATATATTCTTGCTTTTACTTTTACTTTACAGTGTACTTAAATATAATTTTTACCTTAACAGTTATTTTTACTTTACCTAAATTAAAAATCACAAGTTACTTTTACTCTTACTTTACTTAAATTAAAATTTTTCAAATTATTTTTACTTTTACTTAAAATAATCGAAAATCATTGGTTTTTACAACACTAGTACAAAAATTGGGGATAAAGACAAATCACAAGCGACCTCACCTGAAATTTTAAGTCAACACGCGACCACACTAAAAATTATTAAAAGGGACTATAGACTGGGTAATTTTAGAAGTAGGTATATGGCCAGTTAACTTAAAAATAGAGCCGGTGAGGTACTATTTGTCAAAAATAAACTATCCCTGGTAGCTTTTGTTGTTTTTTAAGAAGTAAAAATTAGTATGTTTTATTTATTTTAAAATTTAATCCTTAATTCTTAAAGCCGTGAACGTTTTATTAAAGTGTTCTTAAAGAACACAGACAGTTTCTGGTTCCCCATAATAAATTTAGTAACATAAAATTTAGTAAATTTAGTAAAATCTAATTTTCTGGATTGATATAAAAAGAACCGGTGCAAAAATAAAATAAACGATACGTTTCAAAACGCGCGGCTTAAAAAAACAGGGTTGTTAGAACTTGAAAAAATTGCGAACAATCTTTATTTTAAAATTTTTCCCCAAAAATTGGCGATACCATTATAGACGCCTCGTAGTTAAACCGCTCATCGTATAGGTATATCCGGCACCCAGCACGATATTTACTGTAATTAAACAGTGATGTGCGGTTTTTTAATAATTACCGCGCTGGATTCCGGCTATACTTAAATGTTATATGAAAAGATGAGCGGTTTAACTACGATGTATTTATAAAGCGGGTTAATAACAAAGATTAAACTCTGTTTTAACAATTATTTATCAATTTACTTAATTTGGAACCTAAATGCAAACTTTTTAAAGGCCGCATTTGGTTAATTTATGTATTATTTGTGAAAAAGTGTATGTAATTAAAAAAAATTCTGCGTTCTTATTTGTTTAAAAAAAACGCGATTACCGCACAAATTTAATTGGTTCCTTCATGTCTACATTGTAATTTTTAGCGTCAGCCAGATATAATTCAATCATAGTAATTTTTATTCTAAATGTAATCTTTTACAAGTGTTTCTTACACCTCAAATTTAGATTTTTTAAAACAAAATTTAATTACTACAAAACGTAGCGTAACACTATCGTGATTTTTAGTCACCTTTTTGTTTCAGTAACGTCAGAATTTTAAGAACCCTCAAATAGTGGGTACTATTCGTGATTTACGGTTATAAATTTGGTCGGAGTTTAAAATAATTTCTATGCAAAAACTTATAAGGCTAAAAAAACTAAAAAAGTTTATTTTTAAATTCCTTTAAAGTTTTTCACATACTTTAATTGAGTTAAAGCTGTTTACAAATGTCTTTCTATGACAGTCGTTACGCGCACCATCTTTTTTGATCGATTTCATGGGTATTGTATTTCAACAATTATAATATTAAAAAAAATTTTTTTTGTACAAACTTATTTTTACCCCAAGTACCACCTTCCACACCAAATATTTTTGGACGATAAGTGGAACAGATATTTCACGTCAAGATTTTAAGGACCCTCAAAATATCATATAGTATTTGTGATTACGTCATATATGTTGGTTGTGAAAGAAGTTGTTTTAGAAAATTAGCACTTCGACAAAAATTGATCTCCAATGAATCAGAGATCTCTATTTTTTTTTCTAAGCGCTAAAAGCAAAGGTGGATAATACGATCATCCGAGACAAAGGTGTGACACTCGTGTTTAACAAACGCTGCCATGCGAAAGACAACCAGCGTACGGACGGGTGTCATCGTGAAGGACGGGTGTCATCGTGACAGACGGGTGTCATCGTGACAAACGGGTGCCATCGTGACGGACGGGTGTCATCGTGGACGGGTGTCATTGTGGCAAATGGGTGTCACAATAATCATTTTGCAAAGTATATTTCTAAAGATATTTAATCTTCTTGGCTGGCTTCCAAACACTTAGCTCAGCATTTTCAAGAAAATAATATACATGTAATCATGGGTGGGCAGCCTCTCGGATTTCGGGGAGGGGGGGTATAGGGAGGGTATAAGGGGGGGGGGTCAAATTTAAGGGGGGGTGTCCGGCAAGACCCAAATTTTGAAGGGGGGGTGTACCCAATATTTCCGCGCTGCCTTAAAACTGGCTTAAAACGCGTAAAAAAACGTAAAACAAGCTTATAATGCTTTAAAACTGTGTAAAATTAAAATAAAACCTTATTGCAACTTATAAATTCAATTTTTTTATCCTTTTAATAACAATGTGTTTATATATTCTTATAATTAGATTAGAAATCATATTTTTTTAATAATTACGTAATAATAGAATAGTAATATTATTGTTTTGATTATAAAGTCAAGTATCACAAACTTTTTAATCCATAATCTTATATTTAATTAAAGATTATATACATACATGGGCGTAGCCAGGGAGGGAGGGTCTAGACCCCTCTTTTAGGTCGGCAACGGGAAAAATTTGGAGTGAGACCCCCCTTTTGCAGTGGCGTGCCCAGGATTTCATTTCGTGGGAGGGGGCGGTCTGGGGGGGGCACCACTAACCCTGAGGGCGGTCTGGGGGGCGTGAGCCCCCCAGCGGGGTCAAGGGGCGGAGCCTCTTGTCAGGGGGGTCCAGGGGGCAGAATGCCTCCCGGGGGCAAAAAATTTTTAATTTAAAGCGCTAAAATACACTTGAAATTTTAATTCCAGATGATACTTATTACAAAATTTAAGGTTTCTTATACCTACACATTTAGAACATGTGTTTAAAACGTTAATTAAAGGATAATACAATGTTTATAGTAGTTTTATTAAATTGTATACCTTAACTACTGAACAGGATAATCGAATTTTAATCGAAAAACTAAGATAAATTTTCAATTAACAATTAACTCTCCCCGCGAAGCGCGGAAAATTTTTTTTAGTCCTTTTATAACGCTTAAAAATTTTTCTCGGGGAGGCGAATGTGGGGGGGGTGTCCCCGGGTACCCCAAATTTAGGAGGGGGGGGTGCAGCAAAATCCGAAATTTCGGGGGGTATAACTCCCACCCACCCCCCCCCCTGCCCACCTATGCATGTAATGCATAAATAAAAAGAATAACTTACAGTGAAAGCATAAATCACTTATAAAGAAATATAATTTGGCTTAATAATTTGCTTTTTTAAATATTTTTTAAGGTTTTAATGGGTTTTTTACACTTCTTCAGGTGTTAGAGTACCGAGGGGAAGGAAATAAATTTTTACTGGATGTATTTAACGAAAGAGATAAAATCGGATGCTTCTTCCTTTTTCTTCAAAAAAAAAATTAATAAAGTCATAAATAAAAAAAATCCCGGAAACCATAAAAAATGACAAAAAGATTATGGAAAAAATCGTTAAAAATCCTTGAATATTTTACATTTTACTAATTAAAGGATTGTACAGAACGCAACAAATGCATATTTAGTATTATTTTGTTTTAAAATCAAAAAAACAATAAAATTGAACACAAACTAATAAATTTTAACAAAAATGCAAAATAAAGTTCATTTTACATTATTTTAAAAAATTGCCGAAAACACCAAAAAAAAGTATATTGTTGGAAATCACCGGTGGTTGCAAACAGCAGTTTATATTACGCTTTTAGGCAAATTCTTTACTTACGGTAGCGTAGCCGCAGTGGATGGTGTTTGAATATTCATTTGAGGGTGCTAAGTTCGAACCCCTCTGTAGTCGTATTTTTTTCGTTTAGGTATATTTCTAACCTAATATTAATGTTTAATTTCATTTCTTTATCTGTTTATAAGAAAAAACCCGAATGAAAATGACGATATTCATTTTAAAAAAACTTTAATTGTGCGCATTTGCGTGTCATATTCTGTTTCACTTATCATTTTTAACTAAAAACTTTTTGTTCCTCGTTGTTTTTTTTAATAAATAGTTCTTTTAAGTAATTGTGGACGTATTTTTTAAATTCATTTTATGACAAATTAATTTAATCGTTTCTTTTTTGTTTGTTTTTGCGGTTTTTTTTAATGAAAGGAGTTAATTCTGCTCTTTTTTAAATTGGTTAAATTAGTGTCAATATGATTTTATGCTGCATATATTTGTGTTATGTAGTCTAGTTTTCACACAGCATTTGTTTTGTCTTTTGTCGCTTATTCGATTTTAAAAAATGTTACGATATTAAATTGTAAAGGACTTTTGTCATAAGTATGAACCAGCCCTTAATTTATTTGTGCCGGGCCTTTTTAATGATTTTATTTTGCGAAGATAAAACAGTTTATTTGCCACAAACTCACAAATATTCACAATAACATTTTAAGACATAACCCAGGACTGTCATTCAAGATAAATAGCAAACTTTTGGAATGTATTTAAACTTAGAAAAAAAGTTTTTTAAGTTAAAAACTGCTCCAACAATAGAACAGAGAAAAAAAGGGTGATATCGATATCATCCGGCGAAAAGAAAAAGAGTAGCCTACATAAAAACTACACGTGGTTCGTGATATTAAACGCTGAAAAAAATTTAGGGGATTGTGTAAACTGCACAAGCTAGGCTTTATTGTTCAAAAGTAATGAAATAAATAATGCGCAAATTCTATTGCAATATTAACAATAGCAAAATCGCAGTTTTTTGAATAAGCAATAACGATAAATCTGAACCTTCATGATTTTGCGACTGTAAAAAAATGAAACGATCACGTTTTTATCAAATTAACATTTTATCTGAACATTTCCATTTTTTGTCAAAAACACAATCTTGGGTGATTTGCTTTTTCCTTTCTGCTCTAATGCCTTTTTAAAACTTCGCAGAAGTTTTGACGCTTCGTAGTTAAACCTTTTATTATGTAAGTGTATCCGACATCCAGCGTAATATTTACAATAATTTTACGTTGTCCGGTTATATAGAAATTACCGTGCAGGATGCCGGATATACTTACATGTTAAATAAAAAGATAAGCGGTTATCTACGATGTGTTTATAGCCAAACTTTCAAGGACCAGTAGGTGAAAGCCAAAATTGCGCACATATCATCTTGGATAGGTTTTGATTAATTTTAATAATACATTGTACATTATTTTATACCATTCTATTTCATTATAATGGACTAAAATGTATCCTGCGATTTTTATCCATAACTCAAAAACTGAAGATAAAAAATTGGCTAAAGCAGGATATCAATCAGCAGTTTACATAGTTTCAGTGACTTATCATCTGAGGAACTGCTTTACTCCATTACCCACTGAATTTACATATTGCTTCTTTATAAAAGGTGCTTCTAAAACATCACAACAACGGAAGATGTATCAATTTATTTTACAAGAATTTTATTTTGTACAAAAGTGAAAAATGTTAAAAAATTATTACGCTGGGCAAATTATGTGTAGCCGAAAAAGATGCTCCAACAAAAGAACACTTCGGTGTCAAGCCCAAAACGGAGTCTTTCAATAATTTTGATTTTCCAAACAAGAAAACACTTATTTTTATCGTTTCTTGCTTTCGCAATTAAGATTTTAAAATTTCTAAGTGCTTCTATTATTTTAATCAATAGTGATCAGTTCTGAAATTTCTGGTTTATTTCTTTTTGCAGTGGGTTCTCCGCTTAGTTCTGTATCATTTGTCACATTTGCAAGTGGCTTCGGGCGCATTATGCTTTTTCTAGCGGAAGTAATATCTAAATAAAAAAGGTGTTTTATTTAACCGTATTTAAACTTGAAAAAAACTTATTTATTTCGCTTAAAGGTGCGTTGCGGAGTCAAGTTTTTGTTTTTGATTTTGATATTTTTTGTGAAAACCTTGCCCCAGCACCCAAAAGCCCTCAAAAATTTTTTCAACAAAATATCTCCAGTGGTTCAGGAGTTATGACCCCGCAAAAATGGCGTTTTTCGGCAATTCTGTACATGATGGATTGATCAATGGGTATAACGATTTAAGTACAGATATGCACTTAAAGAGAGCGGTTACTTTTCACTTTAATTTGATACCTTGATCGTTAAGATTAGTGCAGTATTTGTCGAGATATTGCGTTTCTTGTGCAAAAAACCCTCAATTTTTTCGCTAAAAACACGAAGTGAAGGAAAAAAGGTTGGAGAAACTTCATAAAATAACTGCCGTCGTTTGGTGTTTTTAACGAAAAAAATCGCGGGTTTTTTTGTACGTGAAACGCAATATTTCGACAAATACTACACCAATCCTAACGATCAAGGTATCAAATTAAAGTATAAAGTAGCCGCTTTCTTTGAGTGCATAAATTTTAAAGTAAATCGTTTTACACATTGAGCAATCTTTCACGTACAGAATTGTCGAAAAACACCATTTTTGGGGGTTCATAACTCCTACACCACTGGAGATATTATGATGACATAAATTTGTACAGGGGTAAGATTTTCAAAAATTACCAAATTCGAAGTCAAAAAGTTTGTCTCCGTACCGCATCTTTAAAGCAGGATACGAAAGGCTGATATTACAGAGCGCTAACTGCTCATTAACCTAACCAAATACTAAAATGACCATAACAATCTTTTTACAATATAGCGTGTTTTAGTTAGGATATCATCTCGGTACTTTTTGTAAGTGAAAACGAACGTTATGCCACTACTGGAATATTAATATTAAAAGTGATTACCAGTTTTTATGTTAAAAGCTATATTATTTTGCTAGCAAAATTCTTATTTTAGGTGTCATTCGAATTTATTTAAAAAAGGCTACTTTTTAGTATGAATAATCACGACGGTTAATTCAATATACACAAAGGTCTCGAGAAGAATTGAATGTAATTGGTATATGACGTTGGTGAACTAAAAAAATGAGCATAAATATTTAGAAAACCAACTATTTTGCTCTTTTTTTCAACATTTTTCTAAAACAAGCCGTTGTCTATATTTTTTACTCATGTTTTTTTTTAGTTAACTACCGTTATATACGAATTATTTCCGTTTCTTCCCGAGACCTTTGTGTACATTGAATTAATCGTCGTGATTGTTCATAGAAATAATTCAAAAAAAAATTGTTGGGTTAATGTTTTGTTTTTTCCTAATCTTTATTGAATATTTTTACCAAAATTTATTATTATTAATTTGTGTTTCTTTCTAAATGTTTTTGGCTTCGAAAGTAATATTTTCAAAAATAAATAAAAACAATTATTATAGACCTTATAGCTAGGGCCCCACCGGATCCATGATTTTGGATCCGGCCGGACCGGACCGGATCCAAAAGGAGATCCGGCCGGACCGGAACCGGATCCGGACCGGATCTGTACTAAATATTTTAAAGTCAATACTATTGTCTAGTAATGAAATAAAATAATAAAAATGTATTGTATTGGCTTAATTCTTGCCAAATAACTTTAATAAAACAAAGAAACTTTTTATACAAACTTATATCTTAACACAGTATTAGACACAATGTTTCAATTACCTGATTTCCTCTTTAACAATGCCCAAAAGCAATATCTGGCAGTAAGATATGATAAATATTTTTATACTGATAACAATCTAGCATATGATAAAATAAATGTCTTTTCAAAATGTGAAATAAAAAATCTAATTAGGTTATCGTTAAAAATACATATATTAAATTTTCTGGAATTATTTTAAACAAATATCTGGTATACTTATGGGAGGTATGCGCTAAAAAACCAAAATATTGCCAGGTTATAAAAAATTAAAAAGAATATATGAAAATTTCTGAAAAAGTTACCAAACATATTGTCACGATCCCCTGATAGTATACGAGCCTTATTTTTAAAACCTTTAGTAAATGTTCTAGCTGAACCTCTAACTATAATTTTTCAAAAACAAACATAAAACCAAAATGCGTAAAATAGAGTAGCTAAACAATAATTTTAAACAGATATTTGATTTAAAAAATGATAGAAAATATTTAATGATTAAACCTTTAGTAAAACAACAAGAAAAAATTTTTGCATAAACTTAAAAATATAGACTCAAAACTCTAATTTGCGTGTAATATAAATTTTATTAAAAAACAAAATATACAAAATACAAAACAAATTGATAGGTATATAAAAAGCTTAGAAATAAAATTAAATATAATTAAAAAAATCAAAGACATAACCAAAAATAAAAAGACCCATCATGGGTGAAAACATAAATTCTATCGCGGGATAATAACATACCATAAGTCAAAATTTGTGGTGGGAGCGTCAAAATAAGATAAAATAAAAGTAATGTTATTTTATTCCTGTAAAAAACTAAGATCCGGCCAAGATCCGGTTTAAAAAAAGATCCGGCCGGACCGGACTGGATCCAAAAATGGCCGGATATACCGGACCCATCGGACCGAACCGGATATCCGGTCGGGCCCTGCTTATAGCCCCAAAAATTCAAAGCGGACGAAGCTTTAAAGCGTATCTTAACATTTTTAAACCTCTTTTAATTATTTATACAAAAAAGCGCATCCGAAACGAAAAAAAGAATGGCACGTTAATATTGGTCAATGCTAAAGTTTATACTCGTTCTTGGTCTGGTCTGCCCTACTATACTGACACGCAATATGTGTTGTGATATTCAGTTTGCGTCTTTTAAATTTAATTTTCAATTCACCATATTAACCAGAAAGGCTTAATTGGGGCAATTTTTAATGGAATACGAAAAAACTTTATGTTTTTAGATACTTAGAGTTTTGCAATTTCTAGACATTTTAATGTTTCATTAATTTATTTAATTTTAATCTTTAATAGTAATATTTCTTCTCCCCAGCATTATGCTCGGAAGTTGTCACATTTCAGGCTGCAGGAGTTCTAAAGCTCTACTCTTTAAGTGATTAATTATAAGTTTATTTAAAAGTATGTTTTAAAATCTTTTATTCGCACTTTTTCAACTTCTTAAATCGTTTTTAATAAATTTTGACACGAATTTAGTTTTCAAAAAAATCTAGACAAAGTAATTCATGGTACTAATTTGTAATTGTTTATGAAATGATTACAAAAATAGAATAGATCTCCAGGGTTCCAAAGCTCCAAACTCCGGGTAACATCACTAAAATCTAAATCATGACTAAAAATTAAACTTAAAAAATTAAAATGTTAAATTAAAAAATTTTTTGAAATTATTATTTTTTTGTTTTAGTGAGTTTTTAGTCACATTTTTTTAGTTAGTAACTTAGTATAACATAGGATGGAGCTTCGGACCTCAGCAGAATCCACTATTTTATTAACAAACAAACAGCACTCTCAATTACTTTTTAAGATTGGTTGAGCAAAATTGGTGTTATGACTGTGCGTTTGGTGTTCAGCAGTTCCTTCATCACAATCGGATTCCTCAGTGGTGTCTGAATCATCTGAAAAGGTCATAAGAATTTCCTCTACACTGTTTTTCGGAGCTTCAACAGACTCATAACTTTCGAAAGTTCCTGGCGCAGCGTCATTATCCTTTTCTTTAGGCTAGAAAATTATTGCTCAAAACACGTTTAACATAGTAATATTTTCTTATAGACGTTTTAATAGTCCATCGACCAAAGTCACATAAGAGTAATTTGCATACAACAAAATTTATTTTGCAATACATCCTTTGGAATTTTGAGTTCAGTGGTCTTTGCTAAAAACAATCATGGTACACTTATTGTATGGACAGAAAATAAATTTGAATTTGAAATAAAACAAGATGGGTTTAAAACCATTACATTTTTATTTAAAAAACGCATCAAAACACATATTTGCTATAGGTAAAATAGTCTTAGCTGTTTACACTAAAACCTATTAAGATAAAATAATTTTATATTAGCAATGAATTTTTTTTAATTTTGCATTAAAAAGACGTGAAGTTATGTTTAACCCGTTCCCGTGAAGGCCTTTTCCCCCGCTACAACCGTGAAACCCCTCGTACGACAAAGGTAAAACCTTCGTCTCACGGCGGTGGTATTTTTGTATGACAAATGTCGTACGTAAACTTTACTGCGGTAGGCTCTTCGCATGACCTAGGTTTTACTTCCGTCATACATAATTTTTTGTGCGCGAATAGTGCCCAGTGAGCGAGCAAAATGAAATGGTTAAAGCTGTACGGTAGCAATATGCAAATTTTGTCAACATGAAATATTCTGCATGAGACACTGTATCCGTTGTTGTTGTTGAATAACCTGAAACTTATCTTCCCTATGTTGTTTGTATCCGTGACAAAAATCTGCATATTGCCATTGTACCGCTTTAAACATTTCAATATGCTCGCTCACTGGGCACTACTCGCGCAAAAATATAGGTATGACGGAAGTATGACATAGGTCGCACGAATGTAACCGAGGAAAAGGCAATTAGGGGACCGGATTAAATATAATAAATGTGAATTTTTTATTTTTATTTTCTAACAAAGCTTATAAAAGTAATTTTAAACGAATATTCTCAGCTACGAGTATTTTACCTTTAGCTCTGCTTCATATAAAAAACCTCAAAAAACAAAAACAAAAAAATTTGCCATTATAGAAAATTATAGATAAATCACGAAGGCTTAATTTACCACTAGTAAACTAACTAAAATAAAGCTGCTTAAAGAATTTATAATTATTTTTTTTTATAAAAAGATTGTAAAACCACCTTTCACTATCTGAGATAAAAAAGGTGAACCTGATATTTTCTAAATATTTTCCAGCAATAAATTTTTTACTAGAATTTCAAACAATTTTTAGTTCTTGCATAATTAACCATCAAAAACCAATAAAAATTTATGAATTATTCTATGAACGATTTTTCGAGCATTTTTTCTCAGCTTATATATAAATAACAATTAAAAAAAACTAGTAATTTCTTTAACGCTTAAGAATGATATTTTGCTTTCCATAATATGA
>JASAMX010004973.1:0-13529 GCA_030248175.1 Microlaimidae sp. YZB2_3 | reverse complement strand
TGCAGAAAGATACTACAATTTTTAAAAGTCATTTTTAAACAAAGAATTCAAACTTTTTTGTTTAATTAAAGTGTATGGTCATAGGCATGTATTGCTGAAGGGTACAATCCACAGAGATGGAGCATAGTCAAAAGAATATTTATTTCAAAGCCTGGTAAAACATGGTATGTGGCTAAATCTCATAGAATGATTAGTCTGACATTTTTTTTGAAAACAGTGGAAAAACTGGTGGACCGACATATTAGGAAAATATTTCTTAAGCTGCCCCTTCACAAATTTCAGCATGCTTATCAGTTTAGAAAATCCACAAAAACAGCTCTACATAGTCAGGTGAAATAAATTGAAAAAGTGCATATTCTTCAATTCATGGAGAATATGCACTTGTCGCCTTTCTAGACATTGAGGGTGTATTTGACAATGCATCTTTTATATTAATCTTGACTACATTAGGAGCAAATGGGGTAAAACCTACTGTTGAAAGATGGATAGAATCACTGCTGAAACGAAGGAAAGAGAAGCATGTTTAGGTGATTGCAAGAAGACAATGTCTGCAAGAAAGACTGTGCTCAAAAGGGAGTTTTATCTCCATTACTTTGGAGTATGGTGGTAAATATCCTTTTGGTAGAGGTCAATGCAGGATCTGTGAAAGCAAATGAATACTCTTATGACATCAGACTTTTCATCAGTTGCAAGTACCTGTAGTGTACCTGTAGGTGTAGTTATGTTATTAATGATATGTTATTATGTTATGTTATTAATTAATAATAAAAAGGACTTATTCAAGTAGAAAAATTGTGCAACAAGAAAAAACTAACAACAATCCAGTAATCACAGAGTTAGTCCTTTCACGCGCCAACATAAAATTCAAGTGGTAAGACTATCTTACATGGTACATACTTGAAACTGACAAAAAAGTAAAATATTGTGGGGTATTTTTAGACAGCAAACTGAGTTGGAAAGCTTATATTATACAAAAACAAAAGAAAGCAACAGCAGCTTCATGGCAGTGTAGAAGAGTGGTTGCAAAAACATGAGGAATTTCCTTCAAAATAGCCAGTTGGATCTATACTGCCATAATAAGACCAATGGTAAGCTATTGTGCTATTGTATTGTGTTCTAAAATGAAACTAAACGAAGGTATATAGGCTAGATATGGTAGATATGAGATATGCACAGTCAAGTCCAAAGACTAGATTGCTTAATCATTTCTGGAGCTATGAGAACAACACCTATTGCAGCTATGGAAGTCCTCCTAGGACTTGTAACTATTCACTTGTTTGTAAAAAACCAAGCAATGGCCGCGTTCCACAGACTTGTTACAGTAGAGGAATGGAACCATAGAGGTATACCCTATGGACATACCAAAATAAAAAGCATTGCACTGGGCGCCATACTTCATATGCAGCTCAAAAACGACTATTGCAAGAAAATTGTTTTTTTTTTTTTTTTTTTTTTTTTTTTTTTTTTTTTTTTTTTTTTTTTTTTTTTTTTTTTTTGTTTTTGTTTTTTTTTTTTTGGTTTGTTTTTGTTTTTTTGTTTGTTGTTTTTGTTTTTAATTTTTTTTTTTTTTTTTTTTTTTTTTTTTTTTTTTTTTTCTTTTTTTTTTTATATTATTTATTTTTTTTTTTGTTTTTGTTGGTTTTTTTTTTTTGGGTGTTTTTTATTTTTTTTTTTTTTTTTTTATTTTTTTTTTTTTTTTTTTTTTTTATATTTTTTTTTTTTTTTTTTTTTTTTTGTGGTTTTTTTTTTTGTTTTTTTTTTAGATTTGAGAAAAAATTATAAACTTTAACTGTTTTTTTTGATAGGTGTGGGTTGTTTTGTGGGGTGTTGGTGTGTTTTTTGGGTGGGTATTTTTTTATTGATTGGTTTGAGATAGTTTTAGTTTAGTGTGTATTTTGGTTGTGTTTGTGTGTATTGTTTTTTTTTTTTTTTTTTTGTGTTGATTGGTTTAGTGTTTTTGGATGTGTTGGTGTAGTGTTTTGTATTTTTTTTTTGTTGGGTTGGGGATTTTTTAGTGTGTGAGTTTTTTTTTTGAAGAGTAGATGTTTTGTTTTTTTATATTGGTGTTGTTTGGTAGTATTTAGTGATTGTATTTTGTATGTTGTTTGTGGGAGATTGGTGATTTAGTGGTTGTTTTAGTTGTTGTTGTTGGGTTAGGAGTTTTTGATGTTGTTGGTTTAGGGTTTTTGTTGGATTTTTGGTTTAGTTATATAGTTTTTATTTTTTGCTAGTTGGTGGTTTTTTTTTGAGTGTGGGGTGGTGTGTTTTTTTGTGTTGTGTTTGGTTTGTTTTTTGTGTTGTGTGGTTTGTGTTTGGTTGGGTTGAGGGTGATTTTTTTTGTTTTTGTTTGTTTTGTGGTTGTTTTTTGGTATTATTTTTTTGTGTTGTTTGTGTTTGTTTTGTGTGTGGGTTTTTGGTAGGTTTTTTTTTTTTTTTTGTGGGTTTTTTTTTTTTTTTTTTTTTTTTTTTTTTTTTTTGTATGTCTAGTATCTCTATGTTTTTCCACAAGAATTAATTGGAATGAAAATAAAGATAACCTATTACCAGAAGATGTTTTAGCCGCTACACTGATGGGTTGCGAATGGTTGAACAAACTGGAGCAGGTTTTAACTATCATTTTCAGCAGGATATGAATCAATCAATACCTATGGGAAAATATGCAACTTTGTTTCAGGCAGAAACATATTGACAAAGTACAAAATAGTAAATCTGCACCTGCTCTGATATTCAGGTAGCCTTGAAAGCACTAAATGCTCATCACATCACGTCACATTTAATTTTGAAGTGTCAAACTGCTTTGGAAACTTTAGCTGAACACAAGGAAATTAAGCTAGTATGGATTACCGGCCACAGTGGTCTAGATGAAAATGAAGCGGCAGGCCAACTAGCTAAGAATGGAAGTAGTGATGATAACTATATCGAACTAAAGCCAGTATTAGAATTTCCTGATCAGGCAGTGAAAACTGCGCTTTATGGATGGGGTACCAAGCAACATCAAAAAGCTCTGGCTAACCCTGGAAGCAAGCAGACAAGCTAGTAGATATGTGGGGATACCACTTTTTAAATGGCACCAGTTATTTCTGCGCCACGGAAACAATTCATACTAATAATAGGCGTAATCACTAAATACTTTATTCCAAACAGACACCTGAATATATAAAAAATCAAAGACAGTTGTCTATGTGCTCTTTGCATGAAAGAAAAAACTCAGCAGCTTATTTTCTAGAAAAATCCCCATTATCCTGCAACAAAAGGAGAAAAATATTTGGCAATAACATTCTACACGCAACTGACATCCAGAATGGAACAGCTAAACAAATCTAACAGCTAATAAAAGAAATTAAAAAGATGTAAAGAACAATAGGTCACCTAATGACTGTGGGGATTGCAATGGGCCAAAATATGGCTGGAGCACTAAAGCTAAAGACTTTATCTCTTATAACCAATCAATAAATTTGGTAAAATATCCGATCTGGCTAGATAAAACACTGATTCCAATCTGATCTGGCCGCATCTGAAAATGCTAATCCGGTCGACACCGATTTGTCATTAAAAAAATCGATTTGGTTTAAAAAGTTAAAATGTGTATGATTTTCTTTTAAATTAAGTAAAAAACAAAAAAAGTTTTAATCAAAAATAACTTTTGATTACATATCGCTAATTTAATACCTTCTGAAGTCGAATAAAGCAAAACGTTGCTGTAGCTATTGCTGTTGCTATTGTCTTCTGGTTTTGGCAATGTGAATGTTTTCAATCTGAGAAAGTTAAGAACATCAGCCAAAGTAAGCAGCTTGGATCGGAAAGTTTGATCATTTGTCTGATCGATTTCTTCAACAGTCGGAAAACACGTCTTTACACCATTGGAATAAGTGCACGCTGCTATAATATTTTAAACCTATATTTAAATAATTACAGTTTATCTCATTTTTTTCTAAAACTGACTAAATGTCATTTTGAAAAATTAAAATTTCAGCTGTTTAAGTAAACTATCTCATTTGTGTTCTTTAGCAGTTTTATAGCTTTTTTATTATTAATACTTAAAATTTTTAAAATATATTCTTTTTTTACATTTAACATGCTTAAAAATTATTATTTGTTAACAAGTTTTGGAATTATGACACTCTTTATGTTTTCTGTGTTTAACAAGAGTGTTCGTTAATTTGAAATAAAACAATGTGAAATTCAAATTACATTCACATTATGGTTTAATTTGCATTTGCATAACATTTTCATAAAACGTAGTTAATCATGTTTTTTGAGCGAAGATTTGATCTAATTCATATCACAGTATCTGTTTAAATGTGTTAGTGGTATGTTTATGATCTTATGCAAATTCATTTTTTAGTTGAAAAATGATTGAATTATAACTGTTTTAATTTCTGCACGTAAAGACATAAAACAATATTCCTTTTTATAACACAAGAGTTAAGAATTAAGAATGAAGAGATGAATTAAGAATAAAAATAAAAGCCTATTAAAACATCTTAATTATCAAAAAAATTACATAATTTATTTTATTGATTATTGATAAAAAAATTATTTGCTTATTAACATAAAAATCAGAATGTATCCTGGGTTTTATAATTTTTTTAATACAACACAGGTTTTAACTGTTTGGGATTTTTTGCGCTGCAAATCCACAGAAGGTATTCCGCACCATCGCTGTTCAGTGTTAAACTTGGCGGCGATGTCCGACCAGACGCGACAATTAAGCACAGAGCACCACTGATGCGGAATGCCTTTTGCGGGTTCGCAGCGCTTTTTGGACGAAAAATTCCAAAAAGTTAATTTTTTTGATGGACAAAAGATTTAATTCAAAATGTTTCTACAGAGATTATTGGTTTTTTATTAAAAATGATTTCTTATGGTCTTTTTTAAGCGCGATTAATATTTGTACGTAGATTTAATTTTTTTCTGTAGTCAGTTTTAGAATTTTTGTTTCGAGAGACAGAGTTAGGATTAATATTATAATGTATATTGATTTTTGAAATGGTAAGTTTTTTTAAAAGGCGCTATTCTATAGATCAAAAATAGGTACTAACCGTTCCTTAGTGCTGAAAAGTGAAGTCCGACCCCTCGCTTCTTTCTGGCGCCAGCCTGTGATTCAGAACTGAAAGTGACCATGTCATCTACGCTGTTCACGTCAAACACCGAATTGAACTGCAATCAAAAATCTTGTCAGTATGGCGTATAAGTTTTTTTTTTAAGAAAAATAAAATTTTGGTTTTGTGCCTGCACTTTAGAAATAGTTTTTAATAGAAATTTGTGTTTTTAAAATTAAAATATAGTAATAAAAAATGACAATAAAGTTCTATTTGTTTAAAGAGCCAGGTTTATTTCATTTTTTTATCTTACTTTTATTTTTATTATTTCGGTCATAGTTCTGGCATCATAAATAAACGCTAAACGACGCTATTTAAAGCTCATAATTTTCACAGATTTTTTGTTACTTAAAGACTTGCTGCAGTAGCCTTGTTTGTTTAAAAAAATAAGGGCGAATATAAATGTATATAGGTAATTTATTAATCTTAAGTGGAGAAATGAAGGCTAATTTAAATGTAGGTACATAGGTGGTTTCTTAATTTAAATGAAGAAATTAAGGCGAATAAAAATGCAGGTAAGTGGTTTCTTATGATTTAACTACACAATAAGCTTTTGCTAAATAATAGATCTCTAGACTCTGCAAAAATATTCAGTCAGAAACAGAAATATAAGTTATGTTAAGATATTTTTTAATTTGTTAAGAACACTTTAAAAGTATTATAACCGTCAAATTATTAGGTTGGATTTTTAAATTTTTTTAAATATCTCTACCAGTATTAGGATATAACCAAAATTAATATATTCTTGAAAATTCATTAAAAAATTGGCTTCATAAAATAATATTATTTTTTATATTTATTTCATTATTTCAATTTTTGGTCACCAGAGATTATCTCCCCTTTTCATTATCTAACCGAAATTAAGTTTATTAAAAGGTGTTGTCTATAATCACGAGTATGGGAAATAAAATTAAAAGTATTTAACTAAAACTAAATTTTGAGTTGTTCAAACCAATATTCCACTGCGTAGTGTAGTATGAACTCACTCTTATTACATCGACAAATAGCTGTTTAATTTTACAATCAATATGTGCAAACAAAGAAAAATGTAAAATGTCAAATGTAAAATGAAAAATGTCTTTTTTTTAAATTTGTTATAAAAAAACCTTGGGAATCAAGGCGAAACAAAGACAAAAAACGTAATTTTTTTGGTGTTTTTTTAGAAAGTTTATCAATTTAATCCTTAAAAATATTTCATCAAAATAGTTGGTAGATTTTTTAACTGGAGTAGATCAATTACTTTTACTTCAATTACTTTACAGTTTGTTCGACCAAAAAAAAACAACAAAAAAACAACAGTTTTTCGCATGTTTTTTCTATGTTAACCGGTTCTAAACACGAAAATTAAGGTCAAAAATGACTTATTTAGAATTTTTTTTTGTAATATAGGCGGTTTTTAAGCATATATAAAGTGTTTTACAAAGGAAAAAGGATCAGAAGAGCCAGATGCCGCCACAATGCCCAAAGAATCGGTTCTACCATCTTGATCACCTTCCACTTGAGCGTTTGTCTTTCCAGAATAGGCTTCTGAAATACAGCTCATATTTTCTAAATTCTAAATAAATTTAGCTTTTTTCTAAATTACTTTAACAGCATTTAGAGTTCAGGAATAGTTTCAAATATAAAAAAAATACGAAATTAATCGGTTAAAATAGTTTTGACTGGTTTAAGGACCTTGAGGTCAAGAAAACTTGAAGCTGGAATGTTGAGTCTAAAACAGGAAACCCCCAAGCACGAAAGTTTCACAGAATATTTCGCATTTGTTAAAATTTAGACGTCAAATTAAGCTATTTTACAAGTTTTTATTTCTGCATCCCCAAGTTCTCATGGTCTTACAACATTTTTTTTATTTTTATTACGGATTTAAAGGGTAAAAACCAACCGTACAACGTCATATTTCGCATTTGTACAATCCTATAATTTTTAAAAGTGTAATCTCACACTCTTTTGATAAAATTTCACAAATAAAATATTTCGTGTGCAATTATAAAGTTGTGGTTGATTTGTAAATTTCGCTTAAACTTAAAAAAAATTTTACCCGCATAATTCATGAGTTTGGTTTTGTGATATTTTTTTAAAAATAAACTTTTTTATTTTAAAAACTGTTTTAAAATTTTATAAATGAATTAAAGTTTTAATTTTTTTTCCAAAGGAATTTGTAAATTTTTTTTCTAAATTTCTAAAGTGTAAACTGCGTCGTTTTGAGATTACACTAATTTTTTGGTGAAATTTTACTTTGAAAAAAAAGTCGCCACTTAAATTAGAAGAAAAAGAAGAACAAAATATTTAAAGGTGCGGTATACTAAATCATGGTTATTTTTTTTCGCTTGGTTTTTGGTATCAATCGATGCATCAGGTTTCACTGAGTAAAAAATTGTATTACAAAAAAAATTTCAGCGGTTGTCTAGATATTATCGCTTCATTATTCCATCGATTTTTTTGTCGCTCAACCAGCCAAATAACAGTAAATATGTACGCCCGATAAGAGATTAAAAAACGCCTGCCAATATTGAACTAAACTCAAAATACATTAAATCATTTATTTAAAATAAAACATTATAACTGGAATATAATAAATAAAAAGACATAGAAATTAGTATAATTAAAATTTTTGCATATTTTCATTACAAAATTTGCATATAAAATATCTTAAATACATCTGAATTTTTACAAAAAAGAATGCGTTTGCAAAGTCCAACTAAGCAAACAAAACACACCATGGCTGGTGTTTGGTAAAAAAACCAAAAATTGTTTGAAATAACCAAGCGATATTCTTGCTAATATCTGGACAACCGCTAAAAATTAATTTTTTTGTAATGAAATTTTTTACTCTGTGAAACCTGACGCATCGATTGATACCAAAATCCAAGCGAAAAAAAAGCGCTATGATTTAGTATAAGCGCACCTTTAAATCCTGAGTTTCATTTTTTTTAATAATTTTTTTTTAACTTTTTTCTTGGCTCGTGACTGTTACCGCGTATATCGTCGTTACTACGGCAAAATGAGCCACAGTCATTATAAAATACACGTGACTGTGACTGATTTCGTTAATTAATAAAGACACTACATGTTAATATTATTTTTTTAGTAAAGGTGTTGGTTTAGTACTAGTTGGGTTTTTCCACTTTTTAAGTTACAACTAGCGTTTGTAAGAAACGATGCGTTCGGAACCGTATTATTAGAGCCATGTTTAAAATTAGAGCTCAAAAATGTCAGTTTACATTTCGACGAGAACTTTATTTTATCCTAACTGTGGTCATTTTTTGGACTCTGCCGTAGTGTTACGACGATATTTCCTCACTAGGCTCATGAGTAATTCTTTTTAACATTTTTCAAATTTCTTCTAGTAGTAGCCTAGGCTACTATTTTAAATGGGCGGTGTTCGGAAAGAGTAGGCGACTGTTTCCATTGGCAGCTGACGGTGAGTAGCTGGTGCTCTTTTGGTCGCTTGTGCAACTATTAGAGGGCTGGGCTATTCTTAGAGGCCTGGCTGCCGATTAGACGGTTGAGTTATCACCTGAGGGCCGGGCCCGTAAAGCTGAGACGTATTGTATTTCTATTAGAAGAAATATGTTATTTGTTCAATCTAAAGTAAAATTCTGTAACTTATTTAAAGGGTATTTTTTTCTCGTCTTGGATTTTATTTTAAAAAGTATAATTCTAATTTACGGTAGAATTTATAAATGATGACTATTTTTAGACTAGTTTGGAATAAAGCAGATTAGTTTTAATAGTTGCCGTTTTATTAAATAACACATTAAATAGTCAACTTTAGGCCTTTAAATAATTGCAGTATTGTTCAAAATCTGCGTAATAGGATAATATAGTTTTAAAACATTATAATCAGGGAAGAGCGCGGAGCGCTCTTTCCCTTATATTAAATGGGTTAAGTCACTGCGCGGTTAACCGTTGTTGATGGCGTCATCGAAAATCAACAAAACCTTTAATAGTTTTTTAGCCAATTAAAAATCTAAACATTTTACATAACTAAAATATTACCCATATTTTTCTGATATTAAAAACCTAAAAACTTTTGCTAAACATACCCAAATTTCATACTAATAAGCTTAGTTTGCTTTTTTTGTTTTTTTTTTTTTTGGGTCTCCCAAAAATTTTCCCTGTGGTAAATATTTGGAACTGATTTTTTTCACGTAGATGCTAAATTGCCGCCTCACCTGAATTTTATTCTCGTATATGCTTTATTTCCCGTAGTTAATCCTCTGTTCATGTGAAAAACGACCAGTTTTTTTTAAGTTACGCATTAGGTACTGGAGTACTTGTGTGACACTTTTTTTCCTTACTGAATTACATATTTAGTAACTTCATTCAGTAATACACATTCTCTTGTGGTTATTTTTTTTGGTTTAAATAATAATTCCTTACCTTTTTATAAATATTACTAATTTTTAACGGGAAGAGCGAAAAAATATCCTTACCACTAATTAGCAGCCATATGGCAACAATAAAAATATTTTAAAAAATAAAATGAAATAAATCTTGGGTGACGTGTGAGCGCTGCGGGATACAATGTTTCAATAGACGGAAATTTATCAAAATCAAAACAGAAAAAACTCTTTTTTATATAAAATACTATGAAGCTACAATCACTCCAAAAATTTAATGCGAGAAAAGACTAGTCTAGGTAACCTCGTAAAATTGTATGGAACCTGGAAAAACCATTTACAATGGTGTGGTTTTGTTGTTTAAAAATAAACCATCAATCCAGAAAAAACAAACACAAAAAAGTTAAGCAAATTAAGCTTATTAGTATGAAATTCAGGTATGTTTAGCAAAAGTTTTTAGGTTTTTAATATCAGAAAAATATGGGTAATATTTTAGTTATGTAAAATGTTTAGATTTTTAATGGGCTAAAAAACTATTAAAGGTTTTGTGATTTTCGATGACGCCATCAACAACGGTTAACCGCGCAGTGACTTAACCCATTTAATATAAGGGAAAGAGCGCTCCGCGCTCTTCCCTGATTAAATAGTTTTAAAAATTATTTATCCAATTACTCAATTTTGAACAAAACTGCAAATTTTTAAAGGCCTAAAGTTGACTATTTTTTGTGTTTTTAATAAAAAGGCAACTATTAAAAATAATCTGCGTTCCAAATTGGTTTTAAAAAAAAGTCATCATTCTAAATTCCTACCTTTAGAATTCTGCTTTTTAAATTAAAATCCAAACGAATAAATCCCTTCAAATTTACAGAATTACTTTAGTAAGCAAAAACAATTTTTTTAGAAATACAAAACGCTCAGCTTTACGGGCTCGGTTCAGGTGATAATTCAACCGTCTTCGGCAGCTTGGTGTCAAGTATGAGCAATATTGACAACGACCAAAACGAGCTTCTCACCGTCAGTGCCAATGGAAACGGTGCCATCTCTGCTTCCGAAACTGAAATCGAACTTACCGCCGACACAACTGGCGGAGGCAAGTCTAAACCTATTCAGGATAATTAAAGCCTAGAAAATTTTGTGTAGCATTAGGCTCCAAACTGCCAGTTCCGAACTCTAAGTTCTCGAAATTTTCTGACGTTTTTGAGCTCTAATATTACGGTTCCAACGCATCCGTACTTTGCAAACGCTAGCTTGTTTTTAAAAAGTGACAACTGATGCTAAAATTAAAAAAAATATTGTCGTGTAGTGTTTTTTTTATTTAATGTACTTATCGCAAATAGGGGTACATAAGCGTCAAAATTTTACCCACTATTTTCAGAATAATTGTTGTTTTAAGCTAGAATTATAGTGCGTTATTTAGTGTTTTGTAAATTCTAATATTTTTGACTTAAAGGTGCGGTACACTTAATCATGGCGCATTTCTTTCGCTTCGATTTCGGTATCAATCGATGCGTCAGGTTCACTGGGTAAAAAAATTTTATTACAAAAAAATTGATTTTCAGCGGTTGTCCAGATATTAGCAAGAATATCGCTTGGTTATTTCAGATACTTTTCGGTTTTTTACCACACACCAGCCACGGTTTGTTTTGTTTGTTTACGTTGGACTCTGCAAACGCAATTTTTCTCGTAAAAATTCAGATGTATTTAAGATAATTTATATGCGAATTTCGTTATGAAAATATGCAAAATGTTTAACTATACTAATTTTTGTGTCTTTTTATTTATTATATTCCAGTTATAATGTTTCATTTTAAATAAAAGATTTGATGTATTTTGAGTTCAGTTCAATATTGGCAAGCTTTTTTTTAATCTCTCATCCGGCGTACATATTTACTGTTATTTGGCTGGCTGAGCGGCAAACAAATCGATGGAATAATGAAGCGATAATATCTGGACAACCGCTAAAAATTATTTTTTTGTAATACAATTTTTACTCCGTGAAATCTGATGTATCGATTGATACCAAAAACCAAGTGAAAAAAATAACCATGATTTAGTATACCGCACCTTTAAATATTTTGTTCTTCTTTTTCTTCTAATCTAAGTGGCGACTTTTTTTCAAAGTAAAATTTAACCAAAAAATTGGTGTAATCTCAAAACGACGCAGTTTACACTTTAGAAATTTAGAAACAAAATTTACAAATTCCTTTGGAAAAAAAATTAAAACTTTAATTCATTTATAAAATTTTAAAACAGTTTTTAAAATAAAAAAAGTTTATTTTTTAAAAAAAATATCACAAAACCAAACTCATGAATTATGCGGGTAAAATTTTTTTTAAGTTTAAGCGAAATCTACAAATCAACCACAACTTTATAATTGCACACGAAATATTTTATTTGTGAAATTTTATCAAAAGAGTGTGAAATTACACTTTTAAAAATTATAGGATTGTACAAATGCGAAATATGACGTTGTACGGTTGGTTTTTACCCTTTAAATCCGTAATAAAAATAAAAAAAAATGTTGTAAGACCATGAGAACTTGGGGATGCAGAAATAAAAACTTGTAAAATAGCTTAATTTGACGTCTAAATTTTAACAAATGCGAAATATTCTGTGAAACTTTCGTGCTTGGGGGTTTCCTGTTTTAGACTCAACATTCCAGCTCTAAGTTTTCTTGACCTCAAGGTCCTTAAACCAGTCAACACTATTTTAACCGATTAATTTCGTATTTTTTTATATTTGAAACTATTCCTGAACTCTAAATGCTGTTAAAGAAATTTAGAAAAAGCTAAATTTATTTAGAATTTAGAAAATATGAGCTGTATTTCAGAAGCCTATTCTGGAAAGACAAACGCTCAAGTGGAAGGTGATCAAGATGGTAGAACCGATTCTTTGGGCATTGTGGCGGCATCTGGCTCTTCTGATCCTTTTTCCTTTGTAAAACACTTTATATATGCTTAAAAACCGCCTATATTACAAAAAAAAATTCTAAATAAGTCATTTTTGACCTTAATTTTCGTGTTTAGAACCGGTTAACATAGAAAAAACATAAGAAAAACTGTTGTTTTTTGTTGTTTTTTTTTGGTCGAACAAACTGTAAAGTAATTGAAGTAAAAGTAATTGATCTACTCCAGTTAAAAAATCTACCAACTATTTTGATGAAATATTTTTAAGGATTAAAATGATAAACTTTCTAAAAAAAGACCAAAAAAATTACGTTTTTTGTCTTTGTTTAGCCTTGATTCCCAAGGTTTTTTTTATAACGAATTTAAAAAAAAAGACATTTTTCATTTTACATTTGACATTTTACATTTTTCTTTGTTTGCACATATTGATTGTAAAATTAAACAGCTATTCGTCGATGTAATAAGAGTGAGTTCATACTACACTACGCAGTGGAATATTGGTTTGAACAACTCAAAATTTAGTTTTAGTTAAATACTTTTGATTTTATTTCCCATACTCGTGATTATAGACAACACCTTTTAATAAACTTAATTTCGGTTAGATAATGAAAAGGGCAGATAATCTCTGGTGACCAAAAATTGAAATAATAAAATAAATATAAAAAATAATATTATTTTATGAAGCCAATTTTTTTATGAATTTTTAAGAATATATTAATTTTGGTTATATCCTATGTAATACTGGTGGAGATATTTAAAAAAATTTAAAAATCCAATCTAATATTTTGACGGTTATAATACTTTTAAAATGTTCTTAACAAATTAAAAAATATCTTAACATAACTTATATTTTTGTTTCTGACTGAATATTTTTGCAAAGTCTAGAGATCTATTATTTAGCAAAAGCTTATTGTGTAGTTAAATCATAAGAAACCACTTACCTGCATTTTTATTCGCCTTAATTTCTTCATTTAAATTAAGAAACCACCTATGTACCTACATTTAAATTAGCCTTCATTTCTCCACTTAAGATTAATAAATTATCTATATACATTTATATTCGCCCTGATTTTTTTAAAACGAACACTAGTATACTGCAGCAAGTTTTTAAGTAACAAAAAATCTGTGAAAATTATAGAGTTTTTTTATAAATAGCGTCGTTTAGCGTTTATTTATGA
>JASAMX010004971.1:0-19030 GCA_030248175.1 Microlaimidae sp. YZB2_3 | reverse complement strand
GTGCATCTACTTCGTTCAGTTCATATTGCTTTGTACGTCAATTGTAAATTTTTTGCCGATAACGCCAAATTATATTATATTAGAAAATCAGGTGAGGATAATTTGTTGTTACAATCTTCCGTTGATAGCCTTGTAAAATGGGTTGAAAAATGACAGCTTCAGATAGCAACTGAGAAATGTTGTATAGCTCATATGGGAAGTAAAAATCCAAATTTGCCTATTTTTATAAATAAACAACCACTAATAATAAATAAAAAAGCTATACAGATTTGGGAGTATTTAGGCGAATAAAATCTAGCTGACCTCGATAATTGCAATATTGAATCAAATATTTAACAACAAAACTATTTAAAGTTTTAAACAAAAGCGATTTACTAATAAAGATAAAAACCATATTATAACAATTATTTATCCAATTACTCAATTTCGAACAATAATGCACATTTTTTAAAGGCTAAAGTTGGTCAATTTTTGTATATTTTGTGAAAAAGTAAATTTAAAAAAAATCTGTGTTCTTATTTGTTTAAAAAACACGTCATTACCGCACAAATTTCATTGGTCCTCTCAGGTGTGCATACTAATTTACGAGATAATAATATAATTCAATCATGGGTTCTAATGAGCTTCTAATATACAATGTATGCTAACAAAGCGCTCAATGTAATTATATTGCTAAAAAAGCATATCAAACGCTCAACACAATCTTCCGATGCTTTGAGACTAAATTTGTAAACGCTTTGTTAGCAGCGTATTGCTTTTTTGTGCCTCAAATCCTGGAGTATTGTACTCCAGTATGGTCACTATACTTATGTAAGAATATTTTATGAGTTGAGCAGGTTCAACGTACCTTTACAAAACGATTGTTTTCTAAGTGTAATTTTGACCAAAACCTTAATTACATTCAAAGACTACATTTTCTTAAATTGAAATTTTTAGAAGAGAGAAGAATTTATACTTGGTATTTTGTTACAAGTAATCTTGGTTAATTATTATTTCAAGAATGGTTTAAATGGGGTATTTACAAAGGCAAAAATGACAACAGCAAAAGGCTTTCTATATTACGAATTGCAAAAAGCGACATTTTTTTATTATTCATACCCTAACGGAATCGAGCAGCAAGGTGTTGAAATAATCCACCTGAATCTATGGTACACTCAAAAACCATAAATGTTTATAAAAACAAAACTAGAAATATAACTTTTGAAAATATTACTAAATTTGACAGACACATTAAGTAGCTTTAAAGCTCTATGTTTGCTTCTAGGTGCAGGGGTGCCACAATGGAATCTAGCCCACGACACCAACTATACTTGGAGAACGTGCGTAAATTTTGTAATTCATGTTCATCTTCTTCTTATTATTATTATTTTGTTTTAATAATTTTAATTGCAATCATTGGCGCACGCCATGGCGCCAACTATATTTAGAGAGCCTAGGTAAACTTTGTTTGGAGCGCCACTGCATCGCACTAACTATAATTAAACAGCGTGGGTAAATTTTGTAATTTAAATTCATCTTCTTTTTCTTATTATTTTTTTAATTTTTATTATAAATAAATTATCGGTGGGACGGGAGCGCCACACGGAGACTAAGCCCCACGGCAACGCGCAAACTATAATTAAAGAACGTGGGTAAATTTAGTAATATGTTCTTCTTCTTAGTATTATTAATTTATTATTTTTCAAACGCTTATATCTTAAAACCAGTATTCCTCCCTCGTTACTGATTGAACAAAAAAACATGGGTCTTTGGAAATTGTAGAAAATTGCGCAATAATTCTTATGAACCACTGTTTATTGATAGATAATATGTGTTTTATTGATAATATTAAAACTGTTAAAAAATACATATCGGCAACGGAATAATTATAAACATATGTCATTGCGCAGCTAAAACTATAGTTTATTCGGCCATTTTTTAGTTTAATTTAAAAAAGGTGGTAGACTAGCCTCGAAAAATTCTCTAAGAATAGAGCAGAAAAAAGGGCGATTTTTCCCCGGGCGTATGTTTAGACTGAAAAGATATGAATTAAAGACAAACCAAACGTAGCTGCAACAGTGTGTTCACGTGTTCATTAAACAACTGTTTTCTTTTTTTATGTCACAAAATAAGAATTATTCCTAAACTACCATCTGAAGTTTATTTCTGCTTCAAATCTTTCATTTTCTGAATTCTGATTGGCTGATACGAGTGACGTCAGAATCTCGTGATTTGAGTGGTTACTTAATGGGGACATTTTCTAATCCAACGAACAACTGTTGCAGCCACGTTGGGTTTATCTCTAGTCCACATTTTTTCAGTCTAAACATACTACCGGGAAAAAATCGCCCCTTTTTTCCGCTCTATTCTTAGAGCATTTTTAAAGGCCAGTAATAAAACAAGAATAGAAACAAAATAACAAAAATAATTCAAAATTTTTTCAATAAAAGGAAAGGTAAAAAAAATTTTAATCGAATTAAAAGAAAACATGAAATAATAAAAAACGCTAAAATTATAATTTATTGATAAATATATTATGATAAATTTTATTATAAAATGCATGAATAAAAATAAGAGCAAAATACAGTAAAATCAAATAGCTAAACACTTTTAAACAAACATTTACTTAAAAATGTTTCGCTCCATAATTCAGTCGCGCTTTTTAATTCCTAAAAAGTAATCTAATAGTGGAGCTCAACAGTAAATTAATGCCACGACATGAATTCATAAAGTATGTTGTTTGAACGCCAAAAAAAGGCTATAAGGATTAAAACTACAATTATTTTTAAAACGCAACTAAATAAAGTAGCTATATGCAATGTTAAAATAGCTAATTAATAATCTAAAAAACAATAAACTATATTCATACTAAATATATATATAAAATAACTGATATTTTGTTGTTCTATTAACTCAGTTTAACATTTCAATATGATAATGGGCGGTGCAGGAGTGCCGCCAGAGGGCATGAATACACAATTAAAATGGTGACGTGCAAAATTCGCATAAAAGTATTTCCCATCTAAATCCCCCCATGAAACACTGTTAATTCCCTATGATATTGAAAAATGCGTTTGAAACTTAAAATTTGTTTCAAAAATTTAGTTTTAATTATAAAAACATTTAAAAAATGTTTTAATTCTTTCTTAAACCTAAACAAAGCCTAAAAATCAAGCTGAATTTTATCTTAATACATTTTATTCGTATTTTCTAGGGGTTAAAACTAAATGAAATAGTGCAAACGCATTATATTTATGCGAAATTAAACCTACGTATTTCATAGGGAATTTGAACTGTTTATGGGGATTCTTAGCATATAAAAAATTAATCCATAAATTTTTTTGTACAGGACCGTTAAAATTGTGCGGTTATTGTTTTTTTAAATAGCAAATCTCCACCTTTTTAAACACACAAAATTTGGTTAAGTTTAGACGATAAAATACTGTTAAAAATAATTCATTTGATTAAATATGCTGGAGTTAAGTTGTTTTGGCTTTAATTTAAAGTAGTTTTTGTTAAAATTTATAATTGCTTTGTTGTTAAATATTTAGTTAAATATTACAATTCATGGTCAGCCCTCAGCCCGGTTAAATTATTCAGTCGTTTATGAACGTATGAACTAGATTGCTTGGCTTTGATTTAATTGATATTTATATGATAACACTTTTTCAATGACTGGAAAGATAACCAAATTATTCCAACCTAAATACCCACAGATGTAACATGTAGTGACTAGTAACTAGGGCTAGTGACTCTGGTACTAGACTACGCCAATTTATAAAAACTGAAATGATGTTCCAAAATCATTTTTATATCATCTGAGATCGCTCATGTATATTTTTTCGAAAATTACAAAAAAACAGCAATTAATATTTCAAATAACAAAAAAAGGTTTATTATTGTAATCTTAATATTCTGAAAATGCTAATCGCGATTAATCATAAGAAATTAAGTAAATATTGGAGTAAATATTGGACAGAATTTGCAATATCAACCAGCTTCGCATTTAATCAGAAGCATAATAACAACGAAAATAGAAATTCTAAATTGCTGTCGGTTTGTTCGAAACTTAAAAAAACTAAATAAATAGTGATTACTTAAAGTTGCAGCACAGAGATAAATCTTTTGTTTTCAATTTCGATTATCTTTCGAGAGTTTTACTGCAGTACTTTTAGATAAAAAAAAATTTTCGTCAAAAGATCTTCAGCGGTTCACGACATATGACCCCCCAAAAATAATATTTTTCGCTCAATAGAAATGAAAATTTAAACTGAGAATAATATATTTAACTTAAACCGCAACTTTTTATTTTTTGATGAATTGATCATTAAAATTGATGCAGTATTGATGCAGTATACAAATGGAGATATTTTGTTTTGTGCGCAAAAAACCATCTAATTTTTAGCCAAAAACGAAGCTAATTTGCAGCAAGCTAACATGCTAATTATGCAGCAAAAAATGTCTCGGCGAACTTAATCATGATTTCAACCGAGCAATTCACGCCAAAAATATTGTGCAGGCCAAAAAACCACTATGCATTTTTTTACTTTTATCTTATTAAAAATGGTCGAATAAAGCATTCTAAACAATTTTTGAAAACAAATAGTTTCTTATTTTGATTCAAAAACAAACAAATGAAATTATTTTAAAAACAAAGACTTCGAACACCTTTCGTTTTCACCACTATGACATTGAAAATCGATAACAAATTTAATGATTCTTGTATGCTTTAAAACAGCCGCCGCGCAGAATAATTATAAAAAAATTTAAAAAAAACAATAGCAGAATTGCCCGTTGTATTTTTGGATTAATTTTATTACGCGGCCTGAAGTCGGTGAAAAATACAGCTAGAATGACGTTAATGTTTTGAATTTCGTTTTAATTTAAACATAGCGAACTGAGTTAGTTTATCTTGTAATTTACATAAGATGGGCCAAAATCTTATACAAAATCTCTAATATTTATTCTATATAAATGTATTAATATAAAAACATAGGTAAAAAACATATATTATGACAGAAAGTATTTCATGCTTTTTAAATATTTTTCTGAATAATAAAATGACGTTTTTAGATGTAAATTGGTATATTTTTTAAAAATCTTTTTATTTAACCATTTAAAGTATTTTGAAATGGATTTGAAATCAACTGCTGCCATTAATCCAACAATACTGAGTGTTTAAGTAATGTCGTTTCCTGGTGGCATTCAAGTTTAAACTAAAAACTTTTAATTTTTATATTTATTTGATATGAAAAAAACAAACAAAAGGATTAACTTTAACAATACTCATAAAACTAAAAATATATAATACTATATAATAAAATATAGTATTATATTTTTTTGATGAAACCTGCTTAAGTTTGTCGGCAATCAATTCCTGCTTCAATAAAACCTGCTTAATCAATGTTTTTTGGCCAAATGTATGAAATACGCAGTAGTATGTCAGCAAATACTGCACCAATCTACAATCAAAATATAAAAAGAAAGTAGAAAGTTGGCGGTTGTTATTTCTTGAACCGCTAAAAATATAAATAGAGATATATAAAGCTAAAGGAATAAGTTTCCAACAAAAAATCTATAAAAATCGAAGACAAAAAAGTTTGACTCTGTCTTGTAGTTTCAAGAAGTTTTCTACGCATTTTAAAATGCAAAATATTCGCCTCAAATATATAGATATTAATGATAGTTTTTAAAGTAATAGATTTAGGATCGATAAAGCCTAAGAAACATAAACTAAAACCTGGAGCTAAAAATTGGGAAACTTGGAGCCGTAGGTGGAAGATCCGAAAGTAAAAATCGTTAATACCTAAGCCTAACCTAAAAAATTGCTAGAAATGATACTAATATATGGAAACATTAGGTATTTGAATAGTACTAAACTAAAATTTTCATTTTATAGACTAATAAAATTCTCATAATTATGGATTTGCCTGGAATAAGAAAATTTTGGCCGGCGATCCCACCACCAAATCACAATTCGCTGTGGAATAAATATTTTTAAACAATTTTGTCAGAAACTGGTGATTCAACAACAATTTAAAACAATTTCAAATTTTTTTGTAATTTTTGACATTGTTTTAAGCTATTTTTTGCGAAACTTACGTTTTTTATTTGTAAATTTTTAAGTTTAATCAGAAAAAGCAAAACTTTTTAATGCTTTAATTTAAAACATAACACCATCAAAATTTTGGAAATAGGTTTTTTATTCTTTGTAGTATTTGCACATAATCTGAAAGAAATATGTTTCCTGGCGGGATCGCCGACTCCAATTCGGTTATGCTATAGGCAAAAAAAATCTAGCTGACCGCGATATTTGCAGTATTGAATCGACTATTTAACAACAAAAACATTCAAAATTATTCATTAAAGCGGATTAATAACAAAGTTTAAAAACTGTATTTTAATAACTATTTATCAAATTACTTAATTTGAAACCTAAATGCAAATTTTTTAAGGGATAAAGTTGGTTAATTTTTGTATATTTTGTGAAAAGATGGAATTAAAATCAAATTCTGCGTTCTTATTTGTTTTTTTTTAAAACGTTATTACCGTACAATTTTAATTGGTCCCCTGATATCTGCATTCTAATTTTCAACGTCAGCCAAATATAATTCAACCATAGGTAGGTCCATATTGGCGAGATATGTTTACTTATAAATTTTTCCTTTAAAAAATATGATAAAAAAGGACTTTTGACAATAATAAAAAAATAACAAAAATAGTATTCAAAAGTTGTTTTCATTGTTCTTAGATTTTTTTACATCAAATTTGTATAAAATAACTACCATTGAAAAAATTACAGAAATTATATATGACTGTTTTGACACAACTTATAATTAAAAATTCTTGGCATTAATTTGCCATTAATTTGTCGTTATATTGTTTAGCAAAATTACACTAAAACAAAACACATTTTAAATAACAAAATTTGTATTGTTTTTTTAATAAGCAGTCTAAAAGTAATAATTTCAATACATGTGACCAGATAATTGTTTCCTTTAATATCTCACAAGCATATTATAAAAACGCATTTAGTTCACAAAGTCATAAACTTAAGCCTATTTTGATATTTTATGTCTACAATAGTTTTTTAGGCCCGTGGTTACGTCATAATTATGTTTTTTAAAAAGGTTTCAAGTTTTTTAAAGTTAATGCACTATTCTAGTCTTAAAAAAACCTAAAAATTTGAAGATTTTCGGCTTTTTAGTGAAACATTATATCAAAAAAACAAACCAAAAGCAAATTCAACAATATTATATTTTGCAGACTATAAAAGATTTTCATTTGATTTAAACATTTAGATTTTAATAGTGTTTTTACGCTTAGTAAATCCTATCACATGAAACAATTTTACCTTGTGTTGGCTTTGAGCCTAATGAATTTTCTGGAGCAAATTAATTTATTTACTACGATTTTCTTTTCTTTAATTATAAGATTTTTTCTTTCCTTTTGAAGCTCTTTTTAAGTAAAATATTTTGAGATTTTTTAAGTTCAACAATTTTGTCGAAATTGGAAACTAACTTAAACAAAATTATAATATGATCGATGACATAATGAAATCGAATAAGAAATAATAAAAACTCTAGGTCATTGAAAAATAAATTGTATACCGAAAAATTTAAAAGAAATAGTGTTAAACAATATTAAGAAAATATTTAGAATTTCTCCATTTTAAAACATTTTTGAAAAACCTTTCTCCTTTTAATTTTGTAAATTTAATGCAGTTGTAAAACCCACAATCATGGAAAAAGGTATCATGGTAATTATTAGAAATAGAAATAAAAGTATTTTATTGTTGCTAAAGTTAAGCCATATAACACTAATAAATGCAACATTTTGTGAAATACTGAAAAAATAAAATTATTGTATAATATACTAATATAAATTTTACAAATTTCAATCCGCGATAGAAAATATTTGTCCAAATAAAATGGGAGAAAAAATCTTGAGACGTTTTAAACTTTTAAAATTAAAGCAAATATGATAAAAAATTTTTCTATTTTAACAAAAAAAATGTTTATTTCTAATACAGCATAAAAAGTGTGAGCGTAATAACACTATAATAATTATTATTTTTACTTGTTAAGCTATCAATTTATAAAAAAAAATTAAAAAAAAACGCTTTTTACAAAGTAACTAATATTTCTATCTTTTATAAGCGACATAGTTTCATCTGGCTGGATATATTTGTCAAGATTACTAACATATCAAAAGCAATATAGACTAGATTTGACGGCGCAAACTTGAAAACACTCAATGTTTTAAAAGCTTGACAACGCTTTTACTCATTCAGCGTTAAAAAGTCTGATAGCTACATATTAAAAGGAAATAGCTGGGCAAATTTCAATTCATTATAATACAATTTTGTTTTTGCTTATATACAATGCAGCAATGTAATCTATATTTCCAGCCAGATTTAGCATTAATTACCAACAATTTGGTGCCAAAATTTCAGGGGCGTTCTCACTTTCATACAATTCAGGATCACGATGCAAAATGCACAGTGCATTACAACCTCAAGAACAGGTGTTCACACTTAAACAGAATGCACAATGCATTATTAGGCTTGAAAGGGCTTTCATGGTACTTTTTTTGCAAAGTAAGTACGTTGAAAATTCTTCTGCAGTAAACACGAAAGAAATCATAAATAAATTTAAACAAACGATTTCAGGTTTCATTATAACAAACATTTAAGCCATATTTTTTGTGCTTAACAAAATTGAAAACGAAATTCGATGTAAATTAAATTAAACAAAAACGTTTGCTCTATTTTTGGTTTAATTTAGCTCACCGGTATTCCAAAACCTTTTGATTTGTGTTTTTGTCACCTTTAACGCTAAAACAAGGCTATGTAGTAATGACAATATTAGTTTTTGTCTTTTTATTAAAAGAAATAACCAACAAAGTCGTAGATACATTGTATTTAATAATATTTTGGGTTAAAAATTGATTGATTCATTATGCATAGTGCCCAAGTGAGATCATGCACTAAATTATATATTCTGCATTCTGCATTGTACCAAAAAATGACTCTACATCCAATGATTCAAATTGGATTGTCATGTCAGTTCGTTTTACCAATTATCTATTTCCTAGTTTTTTGCAGTTTTTTCCACGTTTCTTGATCATCAGTAATTTCTTATTACAACGTTAATTTAGATATACAAAATGCGAAAACTATTCTTTTGGAAACACGACACGACCCTGCAACACGAAGGTACCAAGAAGCAAAAGTCGCGACACCACGTTTCCAGGTATGAAATGTGTACAAGGTGTGAAAGGTGTAACTCCTCCAATGTTTATACAGTGCCTGTCCCAAGCTAGGATAAAGGAGGAAGGTTACAGAGGAACTTGTGTCAGTTTCTCTGTAAAATTTTCTACGCGGGATGCCTGCAGCCAGCATTATATACTCAGATGATGTCGTCGTTAAGCGGCTAGGAGAAAAGCGTGACGGAAGTCCCTGCATTATTATTTGCTGAAAAGTCTGTCGCAGTTCTGCCGCTCCTAATGAAGATCATGAATCAGAAGGTTAAAACGGAACAATTTCCTAGCAGTCAAAGGAACAGCGAAGAATGGACCTAACCGAAGCAAGAATCTGTGCCACAACAGCAAACAGAAGAAAGGTGTACAACACGACGGTCTTTAAAAATAATGTGTTTGCGCTGGAACGCAAACAAAAACAAGAATTCTCCAGCATTTAAAATTCGTGCAAATAATTTTAAATTTAACAAAAATTAGACAAATTATTTCAGAAGTTTTGATATTATAAATTAAAGCTATTTATTTTCAGATATTAACTCATTTTTTGTACTCATTAACTCTTTTTTAAAGTTTTAAAAAAATTTAATTTAAGGCTGGTACATACTTATGACAAAACGTAGTTTGGACAAAGTCCAAAGGACAATTATAAAAAAGCGAAAACGTCCTTTGGATTTTTTTTTAAACGGAGCATAAATGCTACTTAAAATTTGTCCTTCGGACGAAGTCCAAAGGGCAAAATCTAAACGACAAAAAAGTATGAACACGTTGCCCTTTGGGCTTTGTCCTTTGGAAAAAATCCAAAAGACGTTTTGCGCTGTGTTTGTCTTTTGATAGGACGTTTTGTCATAAGGATGAACCAGCCTTTAACCTCTTGAAATAAAATAAAACATGTCTTACTTGACGAATAACTTATTTTAATTGTTAACATTAACAGAACAAGTTATATCTTGTATATGGAATAAATTTACTTAAATAATATATAACGTTTGCTCACGATTAAAGTTCAATTATCCTAAATTTAAATCGTTAATAATAAACGTGATTTTAGGAAAACTTTGCAGAAAGGATGCCAGTAATAGTGAAAATTAAAATTTTAAATTTCGTTAAATGATAAACAAATGGGATTATTTTCCGAGATAAAAACAAGTCAGCTACGGTGTTAATTTTTTATATTTTGATTGTGCTGTGTTTTCAAATCAACAATTAACTGCATATTCTAAAGCACTATTTTAAATAACTTAAATAAATGGGGTTTTTTTTTTTTTAAATACATATATTAGTTAGTTACCTCTAAAACAATACAAAAAAAGTATACGCACTCCATCATGAAAATTTCTGTAATAGTTTCCATTGGATTGGTATTATTTATTGAGTTGCTTTTTTTTCGTATAAGCAAACGTCGCATATTCAGCTTTTTAAAATCAATTCAGTTCTAGTCGAAACATTGAAATTAGATTTAATAAGGCGCTTTTTCTTTAATGTTTCTATTTATTCAAACAATTAGCTGTCATGTATTTGTTAAATTGAAAGTCGCTTCTGTGAAATTTTCGATATTTTTCAAAAACAACTTGATATTAATTTAAAAATTTAATATGCAGATTTATGTTTTGCTAGCAAACAAAATTATCCAAATCAAACTTATTTTTGCAAAATTTTTCTGTCTGTCGCTTGCGTTCTTTTTTGTGCGTTTCGAGCGTGACTAAGTCATGTATTCAGCTGGTCTCATGAAAATTTAAAACCTAAGAAAAGGAAAGCTTTAAGAAAGCAAAATAAAGCACGTATTGTTTTATCGTTCTGTTAAAAATTCCAACTTTATTTTTATTTATTAATCGATTGTCTTTTCTGTAAATTTAATGCTTTTAATTTTATAAACACAGTTTTATTGAATTACTTCATAGTTTTAAACGGGAGAAACAAGGACTGGCGTATTAAAAAAAAACAGTTTAAAAACTTCTTAGTCGATTTTTCCGGAAAAAATCTATTTATATTTATATTGGTTAAAATTTATATTTATTTATATTTATATTTATTTATATTTATATTGGTAAAAATTCTATTTATATCGGTTAAAATGTAACAAAAATGCTTTAAAAAAATGTTTATTTCTTTTGCGTAAAGCAGGATACGCAAAACCGATGTTACTCAGCGTTAACTGCGCAACCAAATGCTACATATCACAATACTAACAAACATCAATATTAACACAACGTTGTGTGACTTAGTCGGGACTCTATCCAGAGACCTTCAGTATACAAGACCTAAGTTCTGCCACTGCCACTGCGCCACAACCTCGACTTAACGACCCGACCTCGACTTAACGCCCATGGTTCCTGAACATAGCTCTGGCGGCCTCTAGGTAAGTAAACTAGTGTAAAAAAAAACACAATAATTTCGCCGGTGAACCAAGTTAAAAATAAATTAAAAATCCCAGCCCGGCCGAGAAGGGCCAAAACATACTCCAAAAACGGTAAAGAAAATCAGCGACTAAGCCTAATCTTAAGCAAAACCTAAGCTAAGCTTAAGCAAAATCTAAGCTAAGCCTAAGCAAAATCTAAGCTAAGCCTTAGCAAAACTTAAGTCTGAGCAAAACTCAAGCCTAAAGCCTAAGCGAAACCTAAGCCTAAGCAAAAGCTAAGCTAAGTCTAAGCCTAAGCAAAACCTCTAAGCCTAAGCAAAATCTAAGCTAAGCCTAAGCAAAACCTAAGTCTAAGCAAAATCTAAGTCTAAGAGAAACCCTAACTAATTCTGAGAAAAACCTAAGCCTAAGCAAAATCTAAGCTAAGCCTAAGCCTAATAAAACCTAAGCTAAGGAAAATCTAACCGAACCCCTCCACTGTCATTTTTTGGGTAGCTTTTGGGCTTGGGCGGCCCGGCCCCGTTCGTTCACAACTCTAGTCAGCCTCTTACGCTTTTGTAAATTTTATGTATGCTACAGTTATATGATTATAAGTTTTTTACTCAATTAAATTTTTGAGAACTCATGTTTAATAGGTAATATGACTTTTTAAACTTAAATTTAAAACGGACATACAGAATATTACTTTATTAATAATGATTTGATTTTAAAATGTAGCTAATGGGGGAAAGAATAATTTTGTCAGAACAAAACCCAATGTCACAATAAAACCGGTCTAACATATACTTTTCAGATGGTTCACAGTTTTTAAGATTTAGCGTTTTATTTTAGAACATTTACAAAAAGAAATTTAAAGACAAGAGTAATTTATTTTTTATTTTGTATATAACATTATAGTAATTTATTTTTGTATCAAGAGAAAAATTAGACCAAAAGATAACTTTTTGCAACAAAAAATGGTCGTGTTTTCCTTGGCCCCCCTTTTTAAACGCAAACGTTCAAAAAACCTTAAGAAACACAGAGTAAAACGCTAAAAGGGGTAACTTAACTTTCCTTTTTCCTTGCGTCTTCACCTTAAAAATCGGATTCGGAGTGGGGACCAAATATGTCACCTCTGCTGCGTTATGTGCAAATCTTCTTTCTCAGATAATTGTTAAATTACCAAATATATTGTACAAAAATTACACTTGGTGTTTTTACAGTGCAGCAGAAACAAAATGTACAAAACAGACCATTTATTAGTAAAACAAGAGACGCCCATTCACTGGTCTACACCTTTACCAACTACAGTTCAAAAATACAAAACATTTCAAAAGAAAACAAAGACCATTTGTTTTATTGCTATAAACACATTAATCTTAATACTAAATTACTCTTGATACAAAAATAAATTACTATAATGTTATATACAAAATAAAAAATAAATTACTCTTGTCTTTAAATTTCTTTTTGTAAATGTTCTAAAATAAAACGCTGGAAAACTTAGGCAAAACTGTGAGCCATCTGAAAAGTATATGTTAGACCGGTTTTATTGTGAGCCCATCTGCGAGGTTTTGTTCTGATAAAATTATTACTTTCTACCCACCTTAGCTACATTTTAAAACTCAAATCATTATTAATAAAATCAATATTCTGTATGTCCGTTTTAAATTTAAGTTTAAAAAGTCATATTACCTATTAAACATGAGTTCTCAAAAATTAATGAGTAAAAAACTATAACATATAACTGTAGCATACATAAAATTTACAAAAGCGTAAGAGGCTGACTAGAGTTGTGAACGAGCGGGCCGGCGCCCAAGCCCAAAAGCTACCCAAAAAATGACAGTGGAGGGGTTCGGTTAGATTTTCCTTAGCTTAGGTTTTATTAGGCTTAGGCTTAGCTTAGATTTTGCTTAGGCTTAGGTTTTTCTCAGAATTAGTTAGGGTTTCTCTTACACTTAGATTTTGCTTAGACTTAGGTTTTTCTTAGGCTTAGCTTAGTTTTTGCTTAGGCTTAGAGGTTTTGTTTAGTTTTAGACTTAGCTTAGCTTTTGCTTAGGCTTAGGTTTCACATAGGCTTAGGCTTTAGGCTTGAGTCTTGATCAGCCTTAAGTTTTGCTAAGGCTTAGCTTAGATTTTGGTTAGGCTTAGGCTTAGCTTAGATTTTGCTTAAGCTTAGCTTACGTTTTGCTTAGGCTTAGCTTCCTTTTTTTACCGTTTTTGGTGTAGGTTTTGGCCCTTCTCGGCCGGGCTGGGATTTTTTAATTTATTTTTAACTTGGTTCACCGGCGAAATTTTTGTGTTTTTTTTACACTATTTACTTACCTAGAGGCCGCCAGAGTATGTTAGGGAACCATGGGCGTTAAGTCGAGGTCGGGTCGTTTAGTCGAGGGTGTGGCGCAGTGGCAGTGGTAAACTTAGGTCTTGTATACTGAAGGTATCTGATAGAGTCCCGACTAAGTCACACAACGTTGTGTTAATATTGATGTTTGTTAGTATTGTGATATGTAGCATTTGGTTGCGCAGTTAACGTAGGTAACGTGGTTTTGCGTATCTGCTTTACGCAAAAAAGAAATAAACATTTTTTTATTCAAGCATTTTTTGTTACATTTTAACCGATATAAATAGAATTTTTACCAATATAAATATTAAAATAAATATAAATATAAATAAATTTAAATTTTAACCAATATAAAAATAAAATGGATTTTTATCAGGAAAAAACGACTAAGAAGTTTTTTTAAATGAGTATTTTTTAATAGTCCTTGTTTCTCCCGTTTAAAACTATGAAGTAATTCAATAAAACTGTGTTTATAAAATTAAAAGCATTAAATATTCTAGCAAAAGACGAAACAAAGTTTCGAAAAAAAAAGCCTTATATTAAATGGAATAGTATAAAGCTACATAAGTCTAAAAACTAAATGCCAGAAAAGACTGAAACAAGTCTCTTTAAAACCTGTAAATTAATAACAGATTTTGTGAAATTTTTAGAAAAACAGAACCGAATAAAAACAATACGTGTAAAAGCTTTAGTTTGCGTTTTTTAACTAATAATAAAACTTAATTCACACTAAATTTCTCTCAAAGCTGAATTCAAATTTTACATGAGTTAACCAGCTGTAAATACCATAGTATTAGTTAAGTTACACGTCGTCAAATCGATACAAAAAAACTATAACGCAAGCGTCACAGTAACCATGAAAAATTTCTGTCAAAAGACGTTATCGCCTGGCGCGTTACATTTTGTAATGTATTACTTATTTTCGTATAAAAGCAAAACATACCGCCATATTAAAACAGCTTTTTAAAATCAAATATCAAGTTCTAAGTCCGAAAAACATTGAAAAATTCAGATTTAATATAAGGCGACTTTTGATTTAATCAAATACATTGACAGCTAGTTAGTTTTATGTAATAAATAGGAAACATTAAAGAAAAAGTCGCCTTATATTAAATCTGAATTTTTCAATGTTTTTCAGACTTAGAACTTGATATTTGATTTTAAAAAACTGTTAATATGGCGGTATGTTATGCTTTATACGAAAATAATGATAAATTACAAAATTTAATGTGCAATGCGATAACTTTATTTTGACAGAAATTTTTCATGGTTACTGTGACGCTTGCGTTATACTTTTTTTGTATCGTTTTGACGACGTGTAACTTAACTAATACTATGGTATTTACAGCTGGTTAACTCATGTAAAATTTAAGTTCACTTTGAGAGAAATTTATGTGAATTAAGTTTTATTATTAGTTAAAAAACGCAAACTAAAGCTTTTACACGTATTGTTTTTTATTCGGTTCTGTTTTTCTAAAAATTTCAAAAATCTGTTATTAATTTACAGGTTTTAAAGAGACTTGTTTCAGTCTTTTCTGGCATTTAGTTTTTAGACTTATGTAGCTTTATACTATTCCATTTAATATAAGGCTTTTTTTTTAGAAAAAAACTTTGTTTCGTTTTTTGTTAGAATTTCGCTTTCGCCTTTTAATGCATTGAATTCAATGTCATTTAAGAAAAAAGATATAAAACATCAAAAAATTACTCAGTTTCGGACGTCGTGGCCTTCTCATGATATGGAATGAATATTTCATATCAAAAAACTGCAATGTAGTTTTAAGCAGTATACGATGGAGAAAAAAGTTGCTAGAAGAACTGCCTAAATTGCGTACCCTGAAAAAAAACCATATAAATCGTTTGTTTTTCTGAGATTTTTTTAGTGGCGAAAACAGTTTTGAAATTAACTTTATTAGTCGATTTTTTCGGTTTTTTTGTGCTTGATTTTTCTCAAGATTGATGGTTTAGTTTTAAAAAAAATAAACCACACCATTGTAAACGTTTATAGGTTGGATGAAATTTATTGAAACATCTCCCGCAGCTACATTTTCGCACCCAAGATTTATTTATATTTATATTTATTTAAATATTTTGCCATATGGCTGGAATTTGATATGGTTCGATTTTCGCTGTGCTGAAAATTAATAATTTATAAAAGGTAAGAGAACAATGTAAACAAAAAAATAACTTTAAAAAGAATGTCTGAAATGAAGTTACTTAATATGTAGAGTCGGTAAAGAAAAGGGTACGCAGAGTACCGAGTCCTGATGGTACTCAGCGTAGTAGGGGAGGAGGTTTAACTGTTCGCGGCAATAGAGCATAATGGTAGATATGACAATACTAATCCGGCAATTTAGGCGTGTTACGTAGAAAATAGGGGCTCCGAACCTCCGCGCCACAGGAAAAAATTTTGGGGGACCCGAAAAATAAAATAAAAAAAAGTTGAGCAAATGAGCACTTTTTTTTAGTCCTGGGAATTCGTTAATATCTTAACAAAAAGTTAAGAAACCTATCAGAAAAAATATGGTAAGATCTAAGTTCTGTAAATGGATTTTTAATTGCGCTCACAAACTATTAAGGTTTTTTTGTAAGAAAAAAGCAAAAAACGGTGACCTCGCAACTAACCCATTTAATATAAGGGAAAGAGCGCTCCGCGCTCTTCCCTGATTTATTTAAGTTATTTAAAATAGTTCTTAATAATATGCACTTAATTGTTGATTTGAAAACACAGCACAATCAAAATATAAAAAATAAACACCGTAGCTGACTTGTTTTTATCTCGGAAAATAATCCCATTTTGTTTATCATTTAACGAAATTTAAAATTTTAATTTTCGCTATTACTGCATCCTTTTGCAAAGTTTTCCTAAAATCACGTTTATTATTAACGATTTAAATTCAGGATAATTGAACTTCTAATCGTGAGCAAACGTTATATATTATTTAAGTAGAATTTATTCCATATACAAGATATAACTTGTTCTGTTAATGTTAACAATTAAAATAAGTTATTCGTCAAGTAAGATATGTTTTATTTTATTTCAAGAGGTTAAAGGCTGGTTCATCCTTATGACAAAACGTCCTATCAAAAGACAAACACAGCGCAAAACGTCTTTTGGATTTTTTCCAAAGGACAAAGCCCAAAGGGCAACGTGTTCATACCTTTTTGTCGTTTAGATTTTGCCCTTTGGACTTCGTCCGAAGGACAAATTTTAAGTAGCATTTATGCTCCGTTTAAAAAAAAAAATCCAAAGGACGTTTTCGCTTTTTTTATAATTGTCCTTTGGACTTTGTCCAAACTACGTTTTGTCATAAGTATGTACCAGCCTTAAATTAAATTTTTTTTAAAATTTTAAAAAAAGAGTTAATGAGTACAAAAAATGAGTTAATATCTAAAAATAAATAGCTTTAATTTATAATATCAAAACTTCTGAAATAATTTGTCTAATTTTTGTTAAATTTCAAAATTATTTGCAAGTAAAATGCTGGAGAATTCTTGTTTTTGTTTGCGTTCCAGCGCAAACACATTATTTTTAAAGACCGTCGTGTTCTACACCTTTCTTCTGTTTGCTGTTGTGGCACAGATTCTTGCTTCGGTTTGGTCCCATTCTTCGCTGTTCCTTTGACTGCTAGGAAATTGTTCCTTTAACCTTCTGATTAGTTCCCATTAGGAGCCGAGAGAACTCAGCAAAATAATGCAGACTTCGGTTAGCTTTTGCCTAGGCCTAGATGCGATCAGGGTGTGAGTATATAATGCTGGCTGCAGGCCTCCCGCGTAGAAAAAATTTACAGAGAAACTGACACAGGTTCCTCTGTAACCTTCCTCCTTTATCCTAGCTTGGGACAGGGCACTGTGTTGAGAAAACATTGGAGGAGTTACACCTTTCCCACACCTCTACACATTTCATACCTGGAAACAGTCGTAGGTCGCTAACTTTTGCTTCTTGGTACCTGCGTGTCGCTGTTTTCAAAAGAAATAGTTTTCACATTTTGTATATCTAAATTAACGTTGTAATAAGAAAACTATGATCAAGAAACATGGAAAAACTGCAAAAAAGTAGAAATAATTGGTAAAACGGACTGACATGACAATTGCCAATTTGGGAAGATGATTGGATGTAGAGTCATTTTTTGGAATGCAGAATGCAGAATATATAATTTAGTGCATGATCTCACTTGGCACTCAGCCATAATGAATCAATCGATTTTTAACCCAAAATATTATTAAATACAATGTATCTACGACTTTGTTGGTTATTTCTTTTAATAAAAAGACAAAAAATGTATTTATTATACATAGCCTTGTTTTAGCGTTAAAGGTGACAAAAACACAAATCAAAAGGTTTTGTAGATGCGGTGGAGCTAAATTAAACGGAAATAGAGCAAACGTTTTTGTTTAATTTAATTTACATCGAATTTCGTTTTCAATTTTGTTAAGCACAAAAAATATGGCTTAAATGTTTGTTATAATGAAACCTGAAATCGTTTGTTTAAATTTATTTATGATTTCTTTAATGTTTTTACTGCAGAAGAATTTTCAAACGTACTTACTTTGCAAAAAAAGTACCATGAAAGCCCTTTCAAGCCTAATAATGCATTGTGCACTCTGTTTAAGTGTGAACACCTGTTTCTTGAGGTTGTAATGCACTGTGCATTTTGCAATTAGTGATCCTGAATTGTATAAGTGAGAACGCCCCTAAATTTTTTCGGCACCAAAGTGTTGGTAATTAATGCTAAACCTCGGCGGGAGTAGACAATTACATTGCTGCATTGTATATAAGCAAAAACAAATTGTATTATAATGAATTGAAATTTGCCCAGCTATTTCCTTTTAATATATAGCTATAAGACTTTTTAACGCTGAATAAGTAAAAGCCTTGTCTAAGCTTTTAAAACATTGAAGTGTTTTCAAGTTTGCGCCGTCGAAATTCTAGTCTATATTGCTTTTGATATGTTAGTAATCTTGACAAATATATCCAGCCAGATGAAACTATGTCGCTTATAAAAGATAGAAATATTAGTTACTTTGTAAAAAGCGTTTTTTTTTAATTTTTTTTTACTAAATTGATAGCTTAACAAGTAAAAATAATAATTATTATAGTGTTATTACGCTCACAC
>JASAMX010004970.1:0-12137 GCA_030248175.1 Microlaimidae sp. YZB2_3 | reverse complement strand
GCGCGGTATTAGACAAATGCGGCCGTATCTTTGTGCACACGGCGTTACTATGGGATTATTTCTGTTTAGAACAAGGATTTTGACCAGCAAAACATTATTTATGTTTAGCTGTCTATCTAAGCTAAAAACGAAATTATATTATTCTTTTATGAAATGGTTTTTATTTTATTACAAAGCTATCATTTAATTTAATTCCAAACAAAAATTATAATATTATTTTTGTATAATAATTTTTAAGATTTTCTATTTTTATTAGATCTCGTTTTATATTTTAGTTTTTAAACATAATATTTTTTATAAACGGCAGATAATTTAAAGGAAGATTGACATTTTACGTCAGGAAAGTGCTTTGGAATTATTGTTACCGTTAGTTTTTTGTTGTTTTTTTTTAAGTTAATATTCGACCCAAACGCTAAAGTTCACTGAATGCAATCTACTGAACGTTCCTAAACTCATTTACTTTGCGTTAATTTTTTTTTAAAACAAAAACCCGCACTTTCTGCCTCCTACCTGCTTTTGAATCAGTTTTAATTGGATCCGACCTGCTTCTCTATTTTTGCTGCCTCCAAGTTTCAACTAACTGCGCTTTTTGGACCCTTTTTGGGGTACGGGGTCTTTAGAGCCACAAGCAGGGAACTTGGAGCCATCGAAAATTTTTGGGAACTTGGAGCCACGAGCCATGGGAACTTGGAGCCTTTCAGAAAAAATTGGTTTGGGGTAAAATTTAGGTTTCGCTTAGGCTTAGGTACAATTTTTAGCGGTTTTTATTTTTGGCTCCAAGTTCCCTACTTACGGCTCCAAGTTCCCCACTTACGGCTCCAAGTTCCCTATTTTTGGCTCCAAGTTCCCAAGGCTCCATCGACCCTAAATCCCTTTTTGGCACCCGAATTTCATTAACTACCAATTTATACACTCTTTAAGCGCGTAGTTTTATAATTTATTTATAAAATTTATTTTTTTAAATCGTAAAAACAATAATTAGCATATATTAATGTCAAAAAATCAAATTTAATATCACGGAGATGACATTCTGATTTCCCCTTCCAAATCTCTTAATTCCTCGGGATCCATATTCGTCGCCTGCAGCCAAGTGTCCATGAGCTGGGCGCTGTTCAGCTGAGGTTTCGACTGCGCATTTGGGGTTGAGTTGCATGAACGTATCTGTTCGGGGACAGTTGGCGAAACACCACTCATTGCACTTGAACCTATAAAAGAGCCATAATTTAGATAAGAACTCCGAGATTTTTTAATTCGACTGCACATTTGAATTCTCGTGGGGGCTATAATACAAATTTTTTTTCAATTAATACCAACTTTAAATAAAAATTTTATAATCCAATCCAAGATATAGATTTACTAATTTGTTATATTTATAAAAGCACTAATATTTTAGTCAAGGACGAATATATTTATGTAAACCGTTTTATAAACGAAGGACAAGGGTAGCGTTGCGAGATGAGTCAAGGCGAGTTTTAGTTCGTACTCTTGCGATATTTATTTGGGACGAACTTACAGTTCACTCCTTAATAAAGTTTTTAAGTATCCCTATGCCCTTACTAGTTTTACCTTGTAGCTACCTACCTTAAATAAGGCTCTAATCACCTCGCATCTCTACGATATTTACCTAAAAAGAACTGAGAGTTCTTTCCTTAAAGGTGCAGTGCGGAATCAAACTTTTTGTTTTCGATTTTAAGAATTTTTTGTGAAAACATTACTCCTGCCCCCAATAGCCCACAAAATTTTTTTCAGCAAAATATCTCCAGTGGTTCAGTAGTTATGACCCCCCAAAAATGGCATTTTTTGACAATTCTGTACGTGACAGATTGCTTAATGTGTATTACGATTTACGTTACAAATTATGCATTAAAAAAACGGCTATTTTCTACTTTAATTTTTTACCTTGATAGTTAAGATTGGTGCAATATTTGTGGAAATATTGCGTTTCCCGTACAAAAAACCTGCAATTTTTTCGTTAAAAACACCAAACGACGGCAGTGATTTTGTGAAGTTTGCCCAATATTTCTTTCCGTCACTTCGTGTTTTTAGCGAAAAAATCGAGAGTTTTTTGTACCGAAAACGCAATATCTGGACAAATACCGCACTAATCTTAACGATCAAGGTATAAAATTAAAGTAAAAATCAGCCGCTTTCCTTGAGTGAATATTTTGTAACGTAAATCGTTAAACCCATTGAGCAATTTGTCACGTACAGAATCGTCGAAAAACGTCATTTTCGGGGGTCATAACTCCTGAACCACTGGAGATATTTTGTTAAAAAAATTTTTTTGTAGGCTATTGGCGCAGAAGTAAGGTTTTCATAAAAAATTATCAAAATCGAAGACAAAAAGTTTGTCTCCGCACCGCACCTTTAAGCAGGGCTCTAAGTATCCCGTATTCCTGCACGAACCACCGAGAATGACAGCCTCCTACTCTAATTAAAGGTATAAGTACCCCGCGTATCTATAATATTTATCAAGGACAATTTGAAAGTTTTTAAATTAAGGCTCTAATTACCTCTTACTCCTGTGAGACTTACTCAAGGCGCTCATAGTTCCCTAATTAAGGCTCTAAGTAATTTATCAGAGACGAGGGTTAAAGGTAGCCTTTTGGAAATGATATTTCTAACCTGCTTTACAATTTTTGCAGTTCTTTTTTCTGCATCCGATTTGAACACTCTAACAAATTCGCCTCCTGTGTGGACGGGTCGACATTTACCAAATAAAACTAGCAGTTTTTTAATCTTAAAAGAAGCTCTAAATATGTCGTATCTCTGCAAGATTTATTCCAGGTGAACTGATAGTTCCCTACCCTAATTAAAGTTCTTATTACCCAATGCGATTTGCGAAATTTACCAAAGACGATTTGAGAGTTCTGTGCCCTAATTAAGATTCTTAGTACCGTATACCGAAGAATCTGAAATTTACCGAAGACAAACTTAAAACTCCAGTTACATAACATACCCCTGGCAAGGTTTACCCGAGAGAGTCGAAGGTAGTGTTGCTAGATAATAAATATCCCCGAATTGTCCTTCTAATTTCCAAGGGTCTAAATATCTCGTGCTACATAAGCGATTTACTTTAACACGAATTGACAGTTCAAGACTTTGAATATCTCGTCCTTCTTGTAGGCGGGGGGGGTGGGGAGATAAACTGACAGTTTTGTAATTAAGGCTCCGGTTACATATTACTTACCCGAGACTAGGGGCGAAGGTAGCGTTTGCGAGATGATATCCCCGATTTGCCCTTCCAATTTCTGCCGTTCGTTCTCTTTTTGCATTCGTTTCCACCGTTCCAACAAATCCGCGTCCTGTTTTGACGGGGCGGCGTCTCCACCCGGTTGCTCCTCGCCGCAGTTTTTGACGCGCCGCTTTCGCCTCTCCAGCCGCTCCATGTGACGTGCGTGTGCCGTGACGCGATTGGTAGACGATGACGCCGCCGGGTGCGAAGATGACGTCACGTGACATTCCGTCGACGGAGCACCGCCCACCGATGATTGGGCTATTTGGGCGTCTTTGGCCGCCTGTTTTTTCTGAAATAAAAAATAATTATCTTGAATAGAAGATATCTCCAATGGTTTAATGCGAAAATCAGAAACCTAAAATTGCGTTTCAAGCTTTTATTTTTATTGAAGAAATTTTGTTAACAAATCATTTAATTTAAAAAACAATGAAATCTCACAATATTATTTAATAAAAGATTTATTTAACACAAGAATGCTGTGTTTTGCTCGCTTAACACAAAATGACGTTCCGTCGACAGGGCCTTCACAAGAACAAAAAGCGGGGTTTTCAGAATACGAAGCTTGCTGTTAAAGGAGCACTGTCACAAATCAAATTTCTATAACGCCCGAACCGGACTGCTCCTTTAATACTGAACCGATTCAGCTGAAATTTAAAAATGTTGTAGCCTTGTAGTGGAGCATTCTAAATACCAAAGTTGAGTTAGGTAGGTTTGGTATTAAAGGAGCAGTCCGGTTTGGGCGTTATAGGAATTTGATTTGTGACAGTGCTCCTTTAAGAGACACCGCTGCAACAACCACTAGACGTTCCTTAAAGCTTTTGAGTGCTTTCACCTTGAATTAAAATTTCATTAAAATTGACACACAAAACTTTAGAAGCTTTTGTATTGTATTTTTTTCTGTTGAACTATTTAAACTGCCTTACTTTAATGCAAAAGTTAAAAATGTTTTAACCATGTGTTAAACTATTTGTGTTAAATTTAATATATTTGCGTTTTTATAATTTCCCTCTTGGTTTTTGTAGGCCATATTATTGTTCTGTCCTTTTTGAACCTAAGGCGAAATATATAAAGCAATGCACATTTTTAATTTTAAGTGTATTGTCTAAATATGTTACCTTTCCATGTATTTTTTACTCGACAAATTAAATCGATTTTTTAATTTATAATTTTTTATTTGTTTTTATTGTACCTGCAACGCGTTCCTCAGTTTGGTTTTCGCGTCCACGATTTCCCGCCTTTCGTCCGCTTCCTGAGAAATGGCGGAGCCCTCCAATTGGGCGCTCAGCATCACGACGTCGCTTCGTTTATTGGCCGCCTCCTTTTCCGGCTCGTTCATTGGTCCGTTCATCGAACTGCTATTGGTGGATTTATTTTCCGCGCCGTCCGAGGGGCGACGATTGCCGCCGGTGGTTTTATCGTTTCGCGAATCGGTCTTCAGATTGTTATTGGCTTTGTTTTTGTTGATGTTGTTATTGTTTTCGTTTTTCGGAGCTCCGGAGCCAATGGCTGACTCCCCTCTTGTGGCCGGGACCAGAAACGTCTTGTCCGGGGTGTCCACCGGTGTGTTGGGCTTGCTATGGAAATGGCCGACGGTTTGATATAGGGCCAACTAAACAAAAAAAAACGAACTACAGAAAGGGGAAGGAATGTTTTTGCTGAAAAAAATTTAAAAAAACTTGGAACCATAAGTATAAGGAATTCTTAAAATGATATTTGAAATCGTGAAAACTAAGCTATGTGTAAAAAACCCCCCAAAACTTTAATTTTAGGTGATTTAATTGCGGTCCTTTTGGTTTTAATAATTATGTTTTATAATTCGGTTTTCAAAAATATTAAAAAGTGCAAAAGATTTTTAAATTTGTTTTTAAATCCCCTGGAAAAAAATATGAATCGGGTTTAAACCCGAACTTTAACAGAGAATCCTAATTTTAATTTTGTGGTTTCAGGGTGCTATTTTAAAAAAGTTACGAACATGCCATTTATTTGTAAAAGTTGATTATTTTTTGTAAAAACTTGCAAAAAAATGAAGATCCAAAAAACTCCTTATTAAACTAACATGTAAATAAATTTTATATGAATACATACCTATGCTTTAGCAAAGGATTTCATTTCTTAGTAAATATTTACCCGCCAAAACTTAATTTTAGGTGATTTAGTTGCGGTCCTTTTGGTTTTAATAATTATGTTTTATAATTCGGTTTTCAAAAATATTAAAAAGTGCAAAAGATTTTTAAATTTGTTTTTAAATGCCCTGGAAAAAAATATGAATCGGGTTTAAACCCGAACTTTAACAGACGATCCTAATTTTAATTTCGCGGTTTCAGGGTGCTATTTTAAAAAAGTTACGAACATGCCATTTATTTGTAAAAGTTGATTATTTTTTGTAAAAACTTGCAAAAAAATGAAGATCTAAAAAACTCCTTATAAAACTAACATGTAAACAAATTTTATATGAATACATACTATGCTTTAGCAAAAGATTTCATTTCTTAGTAAATATTTACAAAAAAATTAAAATGTTCGTCACATTCATGAAACAGTTAAACAGTTCTCATAATGCGCGGCGTGATGTGTGCGTGTTTTCATAGTGGCGGGTGGGTGTTTTTTTGGTCTTTGTGCCTCTTTGTTTGGATTAAGGCTGATATGTAATTTTTCAACGGCCACGGCTCCGCAAACCGTTGCCGAAACAAGTCAGAATTTTGAATTTTAAGGACCCTCAAAATGTCATGATATTTGTAATTAGCGGCTATATGTTTTGCTTCGTGGAAATAGTAGTGGGAGAAGCAGCGGCGCTTAAAGCCGTCCGGGGCGAATACCGTATTTAAAACACAGGGATTCAATTTGTAGGCGCGAATAGGGCTTAACATGCCGTGCAGGCGCGTTATTAGACAAATGCGGGCGCCCCTTTTTAAACAAGCGCTCGTGTGGCGGCAGTTAAAGGCACTATTAAGACAAAATATAGCGATTTTTTTCGTTAATGTAGAATTATTTTCGTTTAGAACAATGGATTCCGACCGGCGTTAAAACTTTTTTTGCGGTTTTGAGAAAAAAAACTGAGTATAAAATTTCTAATTTTTAGTTTAAGATTTTTTGGGTATTAAATCCCTAAAAACTTGAATTTAAAAGTCGATAACATAAGTCGATAACATAAGTCGATAACATTTATTATTTTCAAAACTACAAAAAAACAACAAAAAAATCAGGAAAACTGCTCCATTCAAATTTCGGAGGATATTAAAGTTGTTTTTTTAAACACAAAATTGAATTCCAACAGGGCATTTAAGAATTTCATAAAAAAATGGTAAGTGTGCTCGCAATTGTTTACTACCATTATTATTTAACAGTTAAAGTGTTCAACCTTTGTAAAAACTTATGCGTTCGCTTATTCACATCCACCTTAGCATCAAAAGTTTCATTAAGTCCCAATTTCAAGTGTTTGTAGTTTTTGCCGCCTTGTAGTTTTTTTATCTTTTTTTTACTAAATTTTCAAATCATAAAATAAATATGGTGGTATTTAAAACAACAGCTAAACTAACCTTTAACTGTTCCGGGTTCATTGATTCTACCGAATCAGTTTCCAGAAGTACTTGTCTATCGCAAATCGGCTCGTACTCTTTGTCGTGAAAAGCGTCCAGATAAGCGTGTTCCAGAGCATCTAAAAAATAATTTCATTAATTTAAGATCGGTGAGCTATTTTAACCCTTCCCGTTTTTTTAAGCGGCAAACTCAATTAAAAAACTTCTACCAGTTGCGGCAATAGACGTATCTAAACAAAAAATTGTTACTGAACAAAAAAATTGTTAAACAAAAAAAATGTCTGATCATAAAATCGTTAAAACATGTTATTTAATACCCTATCTCTACTGCGTTCCAAACAAATCTACACAAAACGCGTTTGCTAAAATTTTAGTTGGTAAATGTGCCGCCTTCGCAACCCGCCGACTGCAGATCCACTGGGGGTTAACTATAGACTAGTTTGGAATAAGGGTTTTTTAGTGTTAGGAAGAGGAACATACCTACTAGCGCCAATCATATGTAGAGGGAAAATTGAGAAACAGCGAGAGACTAGTACATTTTACGGTTTAAAATATTTCAAATATTTATTAAAATCTCGACCCCTTCTCTTCAAAATTTCTTAAATACTTTTTAAATATTGCAAAAGCAAAAGCAGTTTTTGGGGATTTTTAGTTTTTTTGCCGCTTCGTAGGTACGGCGCTGCTGGCGCGCTTGTTTTCCAGTTTTATAATGTTTCAATTACAGAAAATGCTTAATTTAAAAGTTTGGAATCGACTTTTTAAAATTAATTTTTTAAGTTTTGAATAGTTTTACAAGCAAAACATTAAAAAAAAACTATGTAGGTTTAAAATTAGTTTAAAAGCACAAATTTCATCTTTATTTTTACTAATTCAAATTCACTGTTCAGAATAATACTATTTTAGTGGTGATTTTAAACTATTGTGACGTTTAATTAAAAAACAAAAATTTATTTAGCACAAACTGATATATTACAGCACTTCAACGTAGTGAAACATATCATCGTGTAGCAATTTTTATGAAGTATAGGTTTAAACTTAAGAAACTAAGAAAGCTAAGATTTATTTAAATTTTATTTTTTTCTTTTTGTATACCCTCTCTCGTACAGTAAAAGACGCTTATTCCGAACTAGTCTTAACTATAGTTATGCGAGCAAAATTAAAAACTGGATTTACACATCGGAAAATAAAAAAAACATCGCGAAAAAAATTAAAATACAAAAGGTAACTGTGACTCCTTTATAAGCAGACAATGTGAACGTTGTGAGTCAAAAGTGCATTGAGTAAATTCTTAATGTGACTTATTTTATTGTTGTGACATGAAATATAAATTTACTTAAAGTACAAAGCTGGAACAGTTTTTTTGCGACTATAAAATATAAATAATGCGCAGTAATTTTTAAATCGTAAATATTTTGACTATATCGAATCGAATATGTTTAACATAAAAGCGCGTCAAAATCACCCACAAATGCTAAGAATAGTAATAAAAATGATGCTTTCATTTTTTAGAATAAATTCGTATTTAGGGTCAATAACGCCGAGATAACTATGTCGGAGCCTTAAGTTTCTAACTTAAATCTACGTGTAAAAATCGCAAAACCTAAGCCTAAATCCACGCCCAAACCCATTTTTTTTATTTAGGGCTTTACGTTTCTTTTTTTTGTGGTTTCATTAAAGTTTAAAAATTATCTGACTTCTCCAAATTGTAATAATCGAACACCTTAACCAATTTTGACCACAAGGCTTAAAAAATTTTAAAAGCATAGTGACGGAAATTATAGCATTGATAAAATTTAGGGGTGGCGGAATAGTAGCCCTTAATGTACATAGCCCCGCCAGCAAATGCTGGCGTTTGTTTGCCAGCAAAAAGCAAACGCTTGTTTTGGTCAGTTTTTTTTACCCCAAAAGCCTCAAGTGTTTTACTCCAAAGTTTCATGAATCTGGCGCATTTTTAATCACTATATACACCACGTACCTGCCGCACTGATGCGTTTCCAAGGCTCTAAATACATCATTTTTTCGATTAAATCCAAAGATTTCAAATTTGCCTTTGGTAGAATTTGAGACCAATTAAGCGGATTTTTGTAACCAACCTAAAAATCCTTAGTAATTTAGAATATACTGATGTTTTGTTATTTAATTTTTTTAGACAACTGCTTCATTAGAAAATGTTTTAGGTTAATATCTGGTAAATAGCTTTCATTTAATTTGGCTTGTTATTTTAAATGAATTCAAGTTTGGCAAATATCACTAAGTTTTTCATTAAAAAATTAAGTAAATAAAAAAAACCGAATTAACCATTAGTTTATTCACAAAATAATCTCAATAAAACGGTTTAGAAATTTTTATTTTTTTTTTATTTTTTTTTATTTTAAAAAAAGTTCTGCATTACCACTTGTTTAAAAATATTTGGTGGGTAAATACTAATTAAATTTTTTTCCGAAGTTTTATTCTTAAAACAAAGCGCATTTCTATTAAATGTTTCTGTGTTTTTATAATTTTTTTTAATCACTATGTTTTTAGATTCTTAATTACCTACCGAGTGAATAATTCTTTTTACGAGATCTGAGCTAATTTTGCACATGACATCTTGACTAGGCGTTCCGAGGTAATAAATGATAAGTTTCAACTGGGACATGTGATCTTTACCGGGAAAAAGTTGCCGTCTCATAATCATTTCTAAAACATATTAGCACCTTTTTTTTTAATTTGTCAAATTTTTTTATCAAAATATTTAAAGTTATTTTTTAGTGTTCTTTATAATTTACCCATAACAAAAATTCTTAATTGAAAAGTTAAAATACGGATTTAAATAAAATGAATTTACCCTTACTACTACCGTTTTAATGTTTAATCCGCAGCAGACTTTGTAAGACTACTAAAGATACCATCTAATATTAATATTTTTTTTTTAAAAAACGAGGTCTTTTATATAAGTGCACTTTTTTATTCAACAGGCATTTTGAAACTAACACTAATTTTTTTTCTAAATATAAAGTAGGATTATGTAGAACTTGCAATCCAGAAAATACACGCTTTTATTATGACAAACATGCTTTAACTGTTGATGATTTTTGCCTAGATATTGACAGAATAAAGTCAGTTAAAACTATAAGTCATTTTTCAGGTGGTTTACTTTCACACTCTTCATCATTTAGGCTTTTTATTTTGGAACGCTCAGAATTAAATTTAACGGCGAGAGTTTTTTAAAAAGATTAAAAAAATTTACCTGCAAAAATACACCCGACTGACCAAATGTCCACAGAAGATGTGTAATCCAGCATGGAAAATAAAATTTCCGGAGCTCTAAAATATTTAAACTGTAAATTTTTAGAATTGAAATTTAAAAAATAATGCCCCACTATAATTTAACCACCCTGACAGTGTTTTTGATTCGGTTAAATCTTTAATTACTTTGATAAAAAATAAAAACAATTTTTTAAATTTTTTTAAAGGTATGTCTAAACATAATTCCAGCGGCCGCCGGCCGCCGGATATTATCTTCAGGGGCCTATTTCATAAAGATTTCTGTAATTGTAAATTAATAAACGCATTTCATTTCTCCTATTTTCTTAATAAAAAAATACGTACGTAACTGTAGAATTTACGGAATTTACAGACATGTAATTTTTTAAATTCTAAACGCAATTTTATTAATATACTTTTTAATTAAAAATACAAAAGAAAAATATGCGTTTATTAATTTACAACTGTAAATTAATTACAAGCAATTTTTATGAAATAGGTCCCAGATCAGTAAGTAAGTGAGTGAGTGACTGAGTGAGTGAGTAAGTGAGTAACTTCCTAATGCTTTCTTTGATTTTAAATAACTCGGCCGAATTAACTCGAATTGAAATTTGGAACAAAAGTTCTAGCTGTTCTGCTTGCTTACAGGCTTTGCTTTATATGATAGCTAACTCTGAAGAAAGCAGTGGCAAAGAATTTAATTAACGATCGTGGCCATGAACAAATGGTTTGAATATGCAAAGTTAGCATGGTTATTTAAAGATGCTTAAACTTTCCATGTTCATTCTTGATGTTCTAACTGAAGAAGATCAACTGCTTTATATTTTTTTTTAGCTCTTCAACATTATGAACAAACGGATGTAAATATATTAGACAATGCACTTGATTTTAAATGTGCTTTGCTTTATATATTATATTTCGCCTTAGGTTTATTATCTTTACAGCAAATATTCACAAAAACAAAAATACACTACAGACACAATAGAATAGAGATTAGAAAAACGCAACATGATAATAAGCTTAAGACTTAACACATAAGCAAAAATGTCTCAAACTTTAAAAAGTTTTTTGGTTCAAAAATACAGTTACTAAAGATAGTTTAATAGATAAGAAATACTATATATACAACTGACAATGGAGAATCGATTGATAATGACGATTTTGTCAACTGACAAATTGTGCGGTCGATCATGACATATATGCTAATTTAATTTAAAACAATTATAAATCGGCCAAATAAAATCTATATGACTTTAAATTCGGAACATAAATACAACTGACAACGGAGAAGCGATCGATAATCACGATTTTGTGATCTAATCAATTGTGTGGTCGATCATGACCTATATGCAAATTTTATTTAAAAGAATTATAAGTCGGCCGAATAAAATTTATATGGTAGAGATTTGTTAAGGGGAAATTTAAAACGTATCAAAGCAAGAAACACAAAGAATAAAATTTTAATTCTGGAAATCATATTGTAAAGCTTTCGACAAATGCGTTTGTCATCTTCCGTACAGTAGAAATTCTAAAACACAAAATTTTGAGATTTTTTACAAATACAATAATAGTTACGAAAAGTCAGATAAAACTATCACAAAAATACAAAACATACACAATATTAAAATATAAAAAATATAAAAAAATAATTGAAAAAATGCGAAAAAATATGCTAAGAACAGAACAATTGAACGCTAGAAATAGCCTTGTTTAAAACAGGTTTATCTTCTTTTATACATAATGACTCCTTTATAACAGTACTCACTAGTGGCTGAAGTTACAATACAAAAATTATTAATAGAAGGCGCGTCTTTTATATACTGACAAGGGGAATGGGAAAAAAAGCACCCTAGTTAAAATGCACCCGCGAAAAAAGGGCCCGACTACTCTAAAAACGCCGAGAAACTGTGAAAAAACGCACCCGCCTACGAAAAAAGGGCCCCATTGACGGAAACTGTTTTTGATTACGTAAACAGAGCGTTATCAACACACTAGGAGCTAGCATCTTATGAAAAACAGCACCTATCGAGCAAAAACTTATCCACATAAATGTATGTTTTTTAAGTTTTTTTTTAATATTATGTATATCTATCGAATGCATTTTTTTGTTTTTATTT